>BLKR01017156.1:0-14854 GCA_011170035.1 Teleogryllus occipitalis
CTTTTAAATTGAGCAATAATGAAAAATACTTTGCAAGAAAACCACACGTCTGAACACTACAACTATAGTCCTCATTCTGGTTACACCACTGGTGATCGATTTGTGATTGATATTTCAAAATCAATTTTTACTGTTTTTTTTTAAGAAGATATAAAGTAAATTATGAGGATTTGTGTTATAGTTCATACACAGTTGTTGACTTTGTATTGTTAAGCAGACCATGGTTTTTAAGAAGACCATGGCCTCTTAAGTTTTATTGACAGCTTTTAATAATTATGATTTCATCAACGAGGATAGACCTTTTATTTCAGAATTATGTACAATTTGTTGTATTATACCATAACAGCATGTATACTTGATTGTATGTTTGATGATACTGTATCAAATAAAACGTAACATGAAAATGAATTCATGATGTGGTTTTCGACGAGGCCGCACGGAATCTCGGTTTACGCCCAGCGAGTGCGAATGCGAGTGCGAGTTAAAATTTACAATTTTATTTTGCGCTCGAAAATTTACGATTTTATTTTGGTTAAATAGTAAGAATTGTTTTAAAAGTAAAAAAAATAATGTATGATTTCTTTGTCTAACAGTCTTGACGTGACTTAATGAGGCAAAACTCGACACAGTTTCCTTTAACCCTTCAGCGTGGTATGCCGTCTACAGACGGCAATTTACTTTCTCTTCTAAACGCGGTATGCCATCCCTGGACGGCATGGATTTTCCTTTCCATTCGCGGTAAGCCGTCTCAGGACGGAAGGGACTTACCTGTTTCTCCTCTGATTTGCGGTATGCCATCTAGGGACGCTGGTCGCTTTGCGGTGCCGTGTTACTTCGAATTTTCTGTTTCTTTCTGAGTGGTTTTCCATACAAATAATTTAATATCGATTAAAGTGTTTCTATTTCTGTTTTTATGAAAACAATTAATTTACAATACTTTGTCTTCTATGTGCTTTGTATCACATTAAATTATGGCGACTGTCAGACATACGTGGTATGCATTATTTCATTATCTGAAAATATTTGTTGATACAAGTGTGTATGTCGTATTTATTGTGTATTGTCGTCATTATTTTATTCGTCATAGTTTTTTTATTATTGATACTATTATTATTAACATTATTATTATTATTATTATTATTATTATTATTATTATTATTATTATTATTATTGGTGTGAAGCGATGCATTCTCAGGGTAGAGCACTCAGAAACGCAACGCCGCCTGAGCTGAGATGCTCCCGCAGGAGGCCTCGCCGGATGCGCTCAGCTGGCTACCTGCCCCCGCGGTGCGTCTGACCGCACCTTTCACTTAAAGCCGCCTTCAAATGCTACCGCTCACACCCTCGCCACCGCGTTGAAGGGTTAATCCAGGGAAACTATTGCGGCGATCGTCTTTAGTTGTGGAAATTATTGAACATATTCTTTTTTGAAGATGGTTAAAGTTGCCCGCTTTGAATTTTATATCCCAAAAATTGTACACCTCTCTTAAAATCTGATTTTCAACGACCTCCTTTTCCAATGATCATGGCCTCGGTGTGCATTACATAGGTTGCTCCTCTTTGACACATTTGGACATTGGTTTTCTTCGTCTTCTCTGGGGCGTTATATGCTACCAACTCTTCAATTCGATCTTCTTCGTAGGTTACTCTACATTAACAAGACTTACTTCACGTTTTCTTCGTTCAATGTTCGCATCATCGAGTTGTACACTGCGAACCCATATATCTCCGCACATCTGCGGAGCTAGCGGATAGCGCGTGGTTGGATAAAATATACTATTATTTCATACCTCAAATGTAGAATAGTCTAGTCACTTCTGGATTATACTTATTTGTTTGCCGGCCTCACATGAAATTCGCAAAAAGTCTGCAAGAATAATGCCAAAACGCAGCCAAACATTTGCACACAACTCCGATTTTTCCATTCCTCTTCCATTCTAGTTAAAAATCATAACTCGGAACAAAAACATTGTCTTCTTTTCAAAGTACGCCATTGAATATGCATTCCAATCACTAACGATCTAATTTGTGAAAGAACTTAAATGATTACAGTCCAATTCTCTTCCTTGCTTCCTCATTTTTCAGTTTGTTTCAGAGTCTTCAGTAATATTTGGATGCATTTTTCAAACGGAATTTAATCATCTTCATGCAACGTATAAATATCGTAAACACATTCACACTTTTGTTTTTGAACTTTGTATACATTCGTCTTTAATCATTCTTACACTTTATTTCAGCGATTTGAATACATCACGGACTCATTGTAAGTTATAGTGTGTAACAATATAAGTAGCTACAACGTAATACCCTTATTACCCAAAATATTTCCATCATTTTGTTTATATGATTTGATTTCGTCAAAAATCTTTAGAAACTATTGGTGACATAAAAGGGAGTAGTATTAACTGACTATTTTTTCAGCGTGGCTAACGCTGGATATTCAGTTGGAAAATGCGGGTTCGTATTTCATTCGCAGATTAAGCGAAGACGATTAAAAGTTTTACATTGTCATTCCATATCATGGAACTCGTAAATGTTAGCATAACAATAAGCTGCAACTACTGCAAAAATATCGCGATATTTACAAAAAGCATTTTTTATTACGAATACTTTATTTTACAAATCGTATTTACAGTCTCTCTATCTTCACCGACTTGACACAGTTTTTGAAATTCTTCTGGTTTCTCTTTGAAATAATTAAATCATATTGAATTAAAATCTATCTTCTTTTCCCAGTGATGAACATAATATTGACGCCTCTCGGAAGAACTCCTATTGTTGTTAAATATATTATAAATTTCTTTATTCTCGACCTGCAATAAATTTGCCTTTTCTTTGATGGCATCTGCCAAACTAACTGGCTTTCCAGGGAGCCCTTCCACCTCTACTTTTTCCATAACATTTTCTTGCAATAATAAAGAACAGTTCTGAAAGTTGGATTCACGTCGTTTATTAATTTGTTCCATATAGTCTGGTCTGGTTCTGTTTGTGGACTTTCAATGAAGCGGATGTTCTCTAAAACTTCGTGTATTTTGTCAGCACTCCAATCTGGGAAGTCAGAGTACACTTTCAAGGATGATGAATTTGAATCCCTTTTTCTTCCTTCCCTTGAAGAAAAATCACCTGCCCCTCTAAAGTTACCCAAAAAACCCTGCCGAAATCCACCCCGTCCTCTCATTCCTCTCCCTCTGCCAAAACCCCGTTCGCCTCCGAATTCTCTACCGCTGCCCTGAAATTCACCCCTTCCTCCTCTACTTCTCCCCATCTTTCCCTAAATCACCTGCCCTCTCTATTTCCCCTTTCCCCAAATCCCCTCCCCCACTACTCCCCCTTTTCCCAAATCCCCTTCTTTCTTCTCACAAATTCTCTTCCTCCATTTCCTTTATCTGAAGGCGCACTATTATCAGACCCTCTATTGCCGTTCAATCTCTGAAACCTCTTTGCACCATCACCCTATGCATCTTCGTTACCTACCTGTGGGCTCTTGACACCCCGTACACACTCCATTGTAATACCGTAAGAGGAAATCCACAGTATAAAAAGGATGACAAGTCGTAACGCCCAGTTATGATGTATTCGCGGTCGTATTTTCGGCATCCACCACGAATTTGCCGAGCAATGCTGACCGATATTTTGAATGAAAAGAGATTAAAGTGAATCAATCGAATGGCATTGTGAATATGAAACGTGACGTGAATATGATTGCCGAGAATTTGCTACACGATGCGGATTCGACGAGGCCGCGTGCAATCTCGATTCGACGCCCGGCGAATTTGAATATGCGAAATAAAAATTTCGCACGGCGAGTGCAAAATAAAAGTTGCAATTCCATTTGGGCTAAATAGTAAGAATTTGTTAAAAAGTAAAAAATCGCATTTAATCATTCTTACGCTTCATTTCAGCGATATGCAGCGATGGACAATTGACAGTTGCAGATCGTACAAAAAAATTCAGCAAAATAATACCCGCTGTCTTCGTCCCTCTTTTTCAAGAAAATAAACCGCTCCAGCAGTTGGCTTGTAAGGGGCACTTGGGTTTATCAAATTTATAATCCAAAGGCAAATGGAATTGATAAAAGTTTACAACGCGATCACAATGACCAACGATAATGATATGAAACAAATGTGTGTTTACATGGTCCTGACACACTTTGTATTAGAATATTTTATTTTTAAATTAAGGTAACAAAGTTGGGTCTCCCAATGCAGTGAAATCTACACTGATGCTTTTACCTGCACTGCTCAGAAATGCTTTAATTCGACATATTTTCATACGTTCGTACTCTTCCGTTTTACGTGCGCTCTTGCGTTCAGTAAATTTGGCCTCGTTCACTGTTTGCACATGCCCCCATTTTATGGCATTTGAAACACCTTTCATGAACCCGCACTCATCTCCGTGGTGCGATATACAGCACCTTCGGCGCGACTTGTCTGTTATTCTGCCTATTATCGCCTGATTTACTGAACTTCGTTTCACTGTCCTTGGCACCGGGACGTATATGTTCTGAATCTCGTTTCACTTGCACTACGGCGCGACCTAATTCCATTTGTTGCGATGTTGACGTATTGTGATCTTATGCACCCACGCCATGTTACGTACTTCCTCTAATAACGGATTATTCCTTTGCAAAACTTTATACCCGACTCTTTCTTCGGGGGGGGGGGGGACCTTCGGAGACCTTCATATCCCTAATGAAGGTCTCCGCATATAACATCCCACAAGCACAATTAAAAGCGCAATTAAGTCTCCGGCTAAACAAACCCTTCAGTCCAACTACCCATTGCACGTGTGTTTGCCCGGGCTGCATTCTTTTGTGGTATAGGGCGACTAATAATCGAAGCTCTCTGATATATATGTTGAGTTTCTCAATGATATCACTAAATTTCAATTTTTTATTGCTTCATGCGAGCTCAGATTTCGTTAACAGTCGTATACTCACTGTTAGAGGTGCTTAAGAAAAATAAGCGCTTGGTGTCCTCGTCGTTCTGGCAGGTCAGGTGTTGCTGAAAACTTGCTGCCTATGAGCGCCATCTCCTTGCGCTCGTCGAAACTGGAAGAACAGTATATTGACTGCCACTGGGCCGCCGGCGCTCTTATGGCCGTGAGCGCTCGTAGCAAAGCAGATTATTGTTGTTGCTATTGTTCCCCTGTCGCTACAACATTGTGGTGTATTGATCACGCTGCCGCTTCTGCTGCTCATTCCTGCCGCTGCTAGAAATGCACTACTACATCTATTAGCTGCTGGGTCGCCTTCAATTTCCTCGTCGCTAGTGTAAGTTGTTTTATACCAAATAAAATACGGGCTAGGGAGTTCAAGTACAACAATTTTATTTTCCACGCATCGAGAGAATGAATGTTATCGTGGCTACAAGTCACAATATTAAGGAGAGCAATGTGACAGCAGAGTCGTCAAAACAATTCACCAAACCCAGAGAGAAAATCGTCAAATGCGTACAGTGCAAAGCAAAATGAAAATTGCAGACTCGATACAAAGTAGTGAACTGCTAGCGTATGGAGACTCATTAAGACTTTACTCTCGTACGGAGACGTGGCTGCGGCTTTCCCCTCCGGCTGAGGGCCTTTTTGCCGAATGTTCGCCCGCGCGTGGCTGGCTGTGCGGGCGACACCACTGGTCCGCTGGAATATCGCCTGCTACTGCCCCTTGCCCCCCCCAGTGCCCCTTGCCCCCCCCAGTGCCCTTTGCCCTCCCAGTGCCCCTTGCCCCCCAGTGCCCCTGGCCCTCCCAGTGCCCCTTGCCCCCCCAGTGCCCCTTGCCCCCCTATGTGCAACAGCCATCAGGTGTCAGCGTTCCTGTTGCGGTAGCAAACGCCCTGTTTGCTGCAACTAATTTCAGTGTTGGAAGGGTCAAGTAACGGCTACTTAAGAAGAAAAAATTGATCTGCTAAAAAAACGCAAGGACAGAACACACGATACTGGGTGAATCATGTGTCCAAAACAACACATAGGACTGATAGTTTTATTAGAAAGACGAAGAAAATCATTCAACAACGTCTGAACCATTTTGAAATTGTGCGGGATATCCTGCAACAATTTGTGAGGGAATGAAAGAAGGATGTCGCGATTCTGTGAGAATAATACAGACACAGAGATTACGTTGTAGGTGTACGACCACTGAGGAAATGGCGGCAAATTGAGTATTTGACAATAATCTATTCCGACATGAAATGAACAGATCTGAAATTGGATTATTTAAAGATAAAATATATTAATTGTATATGTGTAGGGGATACACGTCACGAAACGTTACTTTGGACGAATTTATGCAATTTCTCAACCTTTTTGTCTTGATGCAAGACGATGCTGCTCCTCGGGATAGCGCGAGAGATCAACGAATGGACCGAGGGAGTTCGGTAACGAGCTAGAGAGTTCGAGCTTTACTACAGTACTTCTCTCTCATGAAAGCAGTGCTTTCTAACATCATACGTACCCTCACATTCTTGAGAGGTAGTTGGATCTGGTAGACTTAACATTAATCTCAGATAGGTTGCTGAGAACGTGAGAAGTTTGTAGTCAAAGAACACTACACAGTGATCACCAGGGAAATACGGGATGCAACGTCAAAGCAAGCAGACAAATTTTGGATGAAGATGTCTCACGATCTCGTGGAGCTGATTAACACTTTAAAAACACTAAAATGGACGAATACACCACCTGGCAGAAGACCGGCAGAATTACATAATTGATAACTCAAAAAGTGAGAAATCACAGAGTATCCCCAGCGCAGCTGTCAAGTCGGCGATATCCGCTCATAGTGATGTCTTCGCGAATATTTACAATTTGTGTTTGAGAGAACGGATATTTCCAGAATGATGGTTTGAACAACATTTGCCAGAACAGTGCCAGAACTGTCGAAACTGGGTGCCTTTCTGTACCACTGTAGAGCAGTGGTTCAGAATGCCTTTAAATCAAACGTTCAAAATGCCTTTAATTTGGAAAGGTCGAGGGACATTCACATAGCGCTCCATCGAATCAATAAGCCAACGTACTTGAGAATGCTGGATGAAAACGTTAACGGACATGTAGTGTGCAATGAAGCTTTTGAACTTCTGCTGTTACAAAACACCGCCAGCGAACCACAATATTCATTGCTGGTGGGGGAAGGGAGCGAAAAATTTGGCTACAAAATGCTACAGAACAGAAGAAAAAGACAGAAAAGTTCTACACCAATAAAGAAAGAATAATTTTATTTGTATTAACGGGTAAAAACTCCATTCCTAGAGACACTGAAATAATTTCGTTTGTAAGTGGCGAATAGTCGGCTATCTCTTGTTCTCTATTTCGACCACGCGTTTTTCATTGGGGTCGACGAGGCGCCACAGGCCAACTGTCGGAAATTCCGAGGCGTCTGAATCACTGCGTTGGAAATTGTTGCATGGTCAAGTTGTCGTCCATTACGTGCCTCCCCTCATTTTCTTCACAAGTTCCAGAGCTCTTCGGATGATGTGCACGGTTGGGAGTCGTGTTATTTTTTGTACTTTATTTAACGTTAGTTAAAAAGTGTATGTGACCACATATGGTGGAAAAATAGAAATTTATCCTTGGAAAAGTGAACTTTTTTGTGTGTGTCGAGGCGGTTAATTGTTGGCCAGTGATATTTTCTCTTTGCTTTCCTTATCCGCCCGGATTACAGGGTTGGCTCAATTTTCCCCAACTCAAAAAAACAACATTAAAAAACAATAAAACCCAGAAAACCCCACTGTAAAAATATGAACAAATTTTCGTTTCAATATTAGCATATTTATTTATAAAACAATGTAATACATACATGTTTAACATCGCATATATTATTTTAACATATTTTGAACACAAATTATAAACATTTTCATTTAAAATATGATCTATAAATCTAATATTTATAATTAAGATAAAAACTGAATTAAACTGCTGTAGGCGTTCTCAGGTGCTTGTAAACTTTGACCAATTTCTCCGCCTTTTCTTTTCTCAAATTATTCCGTAATTTTGACAAAACAAGACCGTAAGTTGAACAAATGCGTAAACTGTTTTCTGACAGAAACTGTTTTCTGAACATTGATGACGGGTAATAGTCGTTGTCTTCGATTCTGAACGCCATAACAAAGGGCAGCCAATCAGCATTTATCTCAAGAATCCAATTTTCAGCTAAGTCTTCCTGTTCCTGAGTCAGACGCTTCCCCTGGAATCGTGGATCCATTAAATTCGCAAAGAAATGACAAGGTTGTAATGCGTTAGTTCAACGTTTTTGTATTATATTTTCATGACCTATTAAATCGGCATTCCCAAGCATGTCCAACCACAGTTCTACAGATTCTGCTAAATTGGTTGAGTCCGCTTGCATCTTATGGAGTACGCGTCCAATTTCAGATAACTGTCTATATAGGTTTGTAGCTTCCCTGAGAATGGATACATTTTGCAAGATTATTGAAATATTGACAGGTACTTCATCTCCATTTTCAATGAGAATTTCAACGTATTTACTGTAATTCTCAATAACTGTTCGTAAACATTCGTTGTATGAATTCCATCGGGTAGCATTTGGAATTTGGGGCATACAACCTTCCTTTTCGTTCAACAACCCATGCGGTTGATGATGATTTCGAAAGTACTTCTGAACTTCCACAATGTGTTTTGTTAATGAGGTTGGTATGATTTCCTCCTGCAGCAAATTGATGTAATGAGCCGAGCATCCATATGTGACAAGACGAGGATTATCTTTGGTCAACAATTCGCGCATTTATACCATTTTTGGCTCGTTATCTGTACACACGGCAATTACTTCTTTTCCGTAACACTCTGAACACTTAATTATTGACTTTTGCATTACATCACAGCAATAATCGGCTGTCTTCTTGTGTGCCTCACAAAATTCAATAAAAAAGTTTTTTGTCCCGTGTAAATGCAAGTTGCCAAAATTGGGTCGTTTTTGATGCTGGACCAACCATCTTGAAGTAAAGTAATGCTGGACGATTTATTTGCAACATCACTTTTTATTTCCTCTTCGACAGCATTTGCAGCTTTTTCCAATAATGGGCCACCTACTATTTTTTCGATCCGCGCCCGTGTAACCTGGTCGTAACGCGTTCAGCATTTCAGCGTATTCTGGATTTGACGCAGCATTGAATGATATATTGTTGCTAAAAAAGAATTTCGCAATGCAATAGTCCAGTTTTTCTTTTTGCACATTCGTTGTTTTCACGACGAATTCACCGAGTGACGACTGTCTCCTTTTGACCCCTTGATCTCCATCGACTGAAGACCCCGCTGCAGACGATGCTTGCACAGCTACTGAAGTCAACTTGTGGATTTTTTTTGCTGCACTTTTCGAGATGATCTCTAATTCTTTCAATTTTAGCACTAATTTCAATGTCACAATATTTGCAAGTAACCCTGGTCGAATTTTCCGTTTCAAATACGTCTCTCCACTCGACAGCAGTTTTTCTTCCATCGGCATCGTGCAATTCCAATGGCATCGTGCAATTCAAAACACTCCTGTAACTTTTTAATAATAAAACAGAACAGACAATTCAGGCGACATAAGTGAAGCCATTATTGTTGTTTGAAGAAGTTTGTGCTCCAATACACTAAGAAAAATCGTTTTCACACCGATTTACATGTGGAACAGTAATGTTTCAACACGCCAAAATATGAATGATTTTAAACGTATCTCGAATCAGTAATTATCGTAATTTATCCTGTACATTTACGGAAAACAAAAATACATTATCCATTTGAGTCGTTTAAATAAGAGAGGGTCTACTATGTTTAATTTTAATTATCAAATTGTAATTAAATTATTCAAAATTTAAATCTCGCGCGAAGCAATAATCTAGAATCCTGATTTTGAAGTTCATAACCTGCTAAACCGAAAACGATAATAGTGTACTTGAGCACTAACACTTTTTCATAATAAAATAGAACAGACCATTCAGGCAACATAACTGAAGCCATTATTGTTTTTAAGAAAATGTTTGTGCTCCAACACTAAGAAAAATCGTTTTCACACCGATTTACATGTGCAACAATAAGGTTTACACCCGCAAAAATATGAATGATTTTAAACGTACTCTGAATCAGTATTTGTCGTATTTTAGCCTGTACATTTACAAAAAACAAAAATACATTATACATTTGAGTCGTTTAAATAAGAGAGAGTCTAGTACGTTTAATTGTAATTATCAAATTGTAATTAAATTATTCAAAATTTAAATCTCGCGCGAAGCAATAATCTAAAATCCTAATTTTGAAGTTCATAACCTGCTAAACCGAAAACGATAATAGTGTACTTGAGCACTAACTCTTTTTAATAATAAAATAGAACAGAAAATTCAGGCGACAGAACTGAAGCCATTATTGTTGTTTAAAGAAGTTTGTGCTCTAATACACTAAGAAAAATCGTTTTCACACCGATTTACATGTGAAACAGTAATGTTTCAACCCGCCAAAATGTGAATGATTTTAAACTTACATTCAATCAGTAATTATCGTAATTTAGCATGTACATATACGGAAAACAAAAATATATTATACATTGACTCCTTTAAATAAGAGAGAGTCGAGTATGTTTCATTTTAATTATCAAATTGTAATTAAATTATTCAAAATTTAAATCTCCCACGAAGCAATAATCTAGAATCCTGATTTTGAAATTCATAACCTGCTAAACCGAAAACGATAATAGTGTATTTGAGCACTAACACTTTTTAATAATAAAATACAACAGACAATTCATGGATCATAAGTGCAGCCATTATTGTAGTTTGAAGATGTTTGTGCTCCAATACACTAAGAAAAATCGTTTTCACACCGATTTACATGTGAAACAGTAATGTTTCAACCCGCCAAAATGTGAATGATTTTAAACTTACATTCAATCAGTAATTATCGTAATTTAGCTTGTACATTAACGGAAAACAAAAATACATTATACATTGAGTCGTTCAAATAAGAGAGAGTGTAGTATGTTTAATTTTAATTATCAAATTGTAATTAAATTATTCAAAATTTAAATCTCGCGCGAAGCAATAATCTAGAATCCTCATTTTGAAGTTCATAACCTGCTAAACCAAAAACGATAATAGTGTACTTGAGCACTAACTCTTTTTAATAATAAAATACAACAGACAATTCAGGCGACATATCGGAAGCCATTATTGTTGTTTGAAGAAATTTGTGCTCCAATACACTAAGAAAAATTGTTTTCATACCGATTTACATGTGGAACAGTAATGTTTCCACCCGCCAAAATGTGAATGATTTTGAACGTATCTTGAATCAGTAATTATCGTAATTTAGCCTCTACATTTACGGAAAACAAAAATACATTATACCTTGAGTCGTTTAAATAAGAGAGAGTCTAGTGTGTTTAATTTTAATTATCAAATTGTAATTAAATTATTCAAAATTAAAATCTCGCGCGAAGCAGTAGTCTAGAATTCTGATTTTGAAGTTCATAACCTGCTAAACCGAAAACGATAATGGTGTATTTGAGCACTAACACTTTTTAATAATAAAAGGAAAAAGACAATTCAGGCGACATAAGTAAAGCCATTATTGTTGTTTGAAGATGTTTGTTCTCCAATACACTAAGAAAAATCGTTTTTACACCGATTTTCATGTGGAAAAGTAATGTTGACACACGCCAAAATATGAATGATTTTAAACGTATCTTGAAACAGTTTTTATCGTAATTTAGCCTGTACATTTACGGAAAACAAAAATACATTATACATTGAGTCGTTTAAATAAGAGAGAGTGTAGTATGTTTAATTTTAATTATCAAATTGTAATTAAATTATTCACAATTTAAATCTCGCGCGAAGCAATAATCTAGAATCCTGATTTTCAAGTTCATAACGTGCTAAACCGAAAACGATAATAGTGTACTTGAGCACTAACTCTTTTTAATAATAAAACAGAACAGACAATGCAGGCGACATATCTGAAGCCATTAATGTTGTTTGAAGAAATTTGAGCTCCAATACACTAAGAAAAATCGTATTCATACCGATTTACATGTGGAACAGTAATGTTTCAACCCGCCAAAATGTGAATGATTTTGAACGTACCTTGAATCAGTAATTATCGTAATTTAGCTTGTACATTAACGGAAAACAAAAATACATTATACATTGAGTCGTTCAAATAAGAGAGAGTCTAGTAAGTTTAATTTTAATTATCAAATTGTAATTAAATTATTCAAAATTTAAATCTCGCGCGAAGCAATAATCTAGTATCCTGATTTTCAAGTTGATAACCTGCTAAACCGAACACGATAATAATCTACATGAGCACGAACACTTTTAAATAATAAAACAGAACAGACAATTCAGGCGACATAAGTAAAGCCATTATTGTTGTTTGAAGATGTTTGTGCTCCAATACACTAAGAAAAATCGTTTACACACCGATTTACATGTGGAACAGTAACGTTTCAACCCGCCAAAATGTGAATGATTTTGAACATACCTTGAATCAGTAATTATCGTAATTTAGCCTCTACATTTACGGAAAACAAAAATACATTATACATTGAGTCGTTCAAATAAAAGAGAGTGTAGTATGTTTAATTTTAATTATCAAATTGTAATTAAATTATTCAAAATTTAAATCTCGCGCGAAGCAATAATTTAGAATCCTGATTTTGAAGTTCATAACCTGCTAAACCAAAAACGATTATAGTGTACTTGAGCACCAAATCTTTTTAATAATAAAATACAACAGACAATTCAGGCGACATATCTGAAGCCATTATTGTTGTTTGAAGATGTTTGTGCTCCAATACACTAAGAAAAATCGTCTTCATACCGATTTACATGTAGAACAGTAATGTTTCAGCCCGCCAAAATGTGAATGATTTTGAACGTACCTTGAATCAGTAATTATCGTAATTTAGCCTGTACATTTACGGAAAACAAAAATACATTATACATTGAGACGTTCAAATAAGAGAGAGTCAAGTATGTTTAATTTTAATTATCAAATTGCAATTAAATTATTCAAAATTTAAATCTCGCGCGAAGCAATAATCTAGAATCCTGATTTTGAAGTTGATAACCTGCTAAACCGAACACGATATGAATCTACATGAGCACGAACACTTTTAAATAATAAAACAGAACAGACAATTCAGGCGACATAAGTAAAGCCATTATTGTTGTTTGAAGATGTTTGTGCTCCAATACACTAAGAAAAATCGTTTACACACCGATTTACATGAGGAACAGTAACGTTTCAACCCGCCAAAATGTGAATGATTTTAAACATACCTTGAATCAGTAATTATCGTAATTTAGCCTCTACATTTACGGAAAACAAAAATACATTATACATTGAGTCGTTCAAATAAGAGAGAGTGTAGTATGTTTAATTTTAATTATCAAATTGTAATTAAATTATTCAAAATTTAAATCTCGCGCGAAGCAATAATCTGGAATCCTCATTTTGAAGTTCATAACCTGCTAAACCAAAAACGATAATAGTGTACTTGAGCACTAACTCTTTTTAATAATAAAATACAACAGACAATTCAGGCGACATATCGGAAGCCATTATTGTTGTTTGAAGAAATTTGTGCTCCAATACACTAAGAAAAATTGTTTTCATACCGATTTACATGTGGAACAGTAATGTTTCCACCCGCCAAAATGTGAATGATTTTGAACGTACCTTGAATCAGTAATTATCGTAATTTAGCCTCTACATTTACGGAAAACAAAAATACATTATACCTTGAGTCGTTTAAATAAGAGAGAGTCTAGTGTGTTTAATTTTAATTATCAAATTGTAATTAAATTATTCAAAATTAAAATCTCGCGCGAAGCAGTAGTCTAGAATTCTGATTTTGAAGTTCATAACCTGCTAAACCGAAAACGATAATGGTGTATTTGAGCACTAACACTTTTTAATAATAAAAGGAAAAAGACAATTCAGGCGACATAAGTAAAGCCATTATTGTTGTTTGAAGATGTTTGTTCTCCAATACACTAAGAAAAATCGTTTTTACACCGATTTTCATGTGGAAAAGTAATGTTGACACACGCCAAAATATGAATGATTTTAAACGTATCTTGAAACAGTTTTTATCGTAATTTAGCCTGTACATTTACGGAAAACAAAAATACATTATACATTGAGTCGTTTAAATAAGAGAGAGTGTAGTATGTTTAATTTTAATTATCAAATTGTAATTAAATTATTCACAATTTAAATCTCGCGCGAAGCAATAATCTAGAATCCTGATTTTCAAGTTCATAACGTGCTAAACCGAAAACGATAATAGTGTACTTGAGCACTAACTCTTTTTAATAATAAAACAGAACAGACAATGCAGGCGACATATCTGAAGCCATTAATGTTGTTTGAAGAAATTTGTGCTCCAATACACTAGGAAAAATTGTTTTCATACCGATTTACATGTGGAACAGTAATGTTTCCACCCGCCAAAATGTGAATGATTTTGAACGTACCTTGAATCAGTAATTATCGTAATTTAGCCTCTACATTTACGGAAAACAAAAATACATTATACCTTGTGTCGTTTAAATAAGAGAGAGTCTAAAGTGTTTAATTTTAATTATCAAATTGTAATTAAATTATTCAAAATTAAAATCTCGCGCGAAGCAGTAGTGTAGAATTCTGATTTTGAAGTTCATAACCTGCTAAACCGAAAACGATAATGGTGTATTTGAGCACTAACACTTTTTAATAATAAAAGAAAAGAGACAATTCAGGCGACATAAGTAAAGCCATTATTGATGTTTGAAGATGTTTGTTCTCCAATACACTAAGAAAAATCGTTTTTACACCGATTTTCATGTGGAAAAGTAATGTTGACACACGCCAAAATATGAATGATTTT
>BLKR01017157.1:0-14845 GCA_011170035.1 Teleogryllus occipitalis
ATAATATTATATATAATATAATTATAATATAATATAATAATATAATATAATAATAATATAATAATATAATATAATATAATATAATATAATTATAATATAATATAATTATAATATAATATAATTATAATATATTATATTATTAATCCATTATAGGTATGGGGATAATCAAACCACAATAATAAAAATTAATATATATTTATTTTATGCCCAAAGTAACTTTCGGGAACAATATTTTCCCATCCTCAGTGGGTCTCTAACAAAAAGGAAAATTAGAATGATTAGCATAAAGAGGAAAAGTGGTATAAATAATAAAACAGACAAAAGAAGTAAAATTAATAATACAATGATACAATTTTGAAAAATAAAGAACATTGAAATAACGTGCTGTCCAAGCAACGTGGATAACAACTAAACATTTAAAATAAAACCAGATAAGATCCAGTGATGTACTATTAGGGTGGCCGCCATCTTGTAAAATGGTGAGAAGTGGAAGCTCACTCAATAGTGGTGGAGGGGGGAGAGGGGAACTGAAAGAGAAGAAGGTGAAAGTCATAAAAGGTTAAAAATAGACTGCTATTTAATAATGGGATGGATACACACATCTCTCTCTCTCTCTCTCTCTCTCTCTCTCTCTCTCTCTCTCTCTCTCTCCTATATATATATATATATATATATATATATATATATATATATATATATATCCAAATATATATATATATATTGAAACATGCCCACAAACTGCTCACAATTATTGGGCGTTTCGTCGTAACCCGTTTCCGAATTTATGTTAACATGGGCGCCAGGAAAAAGGTTAAGATAATATTTTTAGCTATTATTGCTTCAAAGAAAACTAAATATTGTCCCGCTAGCTGGGTCGATGGGTTGCGTCTGAAATAATCGCTATTACCTATTGATAGCCCATTACCCGATCTGCCATCCATACAGAGTGGCGAGGAATGTGAAAAAAATATTTTATCTAGCTACTTATTAGCTCGAATTGGCCAATGAAAATCTTTTTTTTTTCTTTTCAAAAAGAAACTTAGGATTTATTGCTTATTGCAATGTAAAAATTTTAAATGGAAATTTACAACATAAAGACTGTTCTTTGGTCATGACTTTGTTCGAACCTTTATACTGTACTAAAATTCGCGCGTTCTTGATCGACGTCGCCACGAAGGACCATCTTCTCTTCTCCCCGGTGATGCGAATTCCAGAGTCGAAGTACCGCGTTCTTGTCTCCTGTTCTTCCACGCTAACGTTGCCGAGCCACTGATCCGCACTACTTCAAATATTCGTAGTTCTAGTTCGATTAAACTTGCAAAAATAATACCCAGTTCTTTACGATAACACAGCGGAAATATTTTAAAGTTCCACAAATTAATTACTTGTCCAGAATATTTCTGAGACCTATGAAATTCGACTTCTCACAAGTTCTAATTTCCGCGTGTTGTAAAACTAATGAAAGTCGAAACTGTTCGTCAACTTTCGAAATTCTATCAGTTCAATAATTAGTAGAGCTCCCTCGCGAAAAATAACGTTATACTTCTAACACACTGTAAATTATTCGGAGTCCAACGTTCCTCAATCTCATGAAAAATTACAAGTTCCAATTACACATTATCCGGGAGCGACCCGCACAGCGTCACACCATATGACCGAATGTGTATTTTTTTATTACTGCTCAGCTCTCCAGACCTCGGCTTCTCTTTTCCACTGTTTTGTCTCAAAGAATCATACATACTTCCGCAGTAGTAGACTATCGTTGCTCTCCCCAACCAATCCCCAAATCGGTTTCAAATCTGACTAGCCACGCCGTCACTTCCAATGCCAGGTGAAAATTTATTTACCTTGACAACAACTTGGGTGCAGTTGCTAAGGCGCCATATTCCTATTTAATTGCCTTAGCATTTCCACCCATTTACGACAAATAACATGTAATAAAAAATGACCCACATATTGGTATGTCACTATATATATATATATATATATATATATATATATATATATATATATATATATATATATATATATTTTGTGACATACCGATATGTCACATGAATATAAACTAACATTTATTTGAAGACAATATGGTGGAATATGCATTAAGAAGTTTAGACGATCGAAAGGTTAGCTACATCAAAATATAACGAACGCATGGATTGGCTGGGTGAGAGAAGGACAGTCAAATGTTATGAAAAAAAAGAAGGGAGTTTAATAGGAAGCTTCGAGGGGTGAATCATGCAAGAAGAATTCATTCTGACCGGCATCGCGTGTCTGAACGGATCGTGGGTCGTGAGAGGGAGCGAGGTAGTGCAGATAGTCAGAGTCAGGTTATCAGATTGTGAAATTTGAAGGACAGCAAATAATATTGCAGATATTGCATGTGAAAGTAATATTGATGCATAAATTGGGACTTCGTCGGGAGTGGTAATCGAGTTATAGGTTTCGGGGCTATGTCATAGGACGTAATCAGGACTGATAATTTTGATAGTTTGACACCATCTTGGATAGGAGCAGAAGAGGATTTCTTGGAACTTTGGACTACGGCAAGCTCGCAAGATATTTCGACTGAGAAGTCTTCGAGGGACATCAACGAAGAAAAGATAAGTTAACCGCAGTATAAAATTCTAAATTCAAAGATATCTTGATCAAAGGCCTAACATTAAAATCATGTATTAAATTCACTATATTGTTTGCAAAAAGGTAACAATAAACTTTGTTAAATTTTGTTCTTTAGAAAAGAAAGTGATCTTTCATTTAGTCAATCCAAACAGTAATGAACTAGGAATTAGAATCATTCTAATTTCAGATTCCCAGCAGCACTGTATAGTCTGCGGATTCTATAATCCATTATAAAGGTAATAAGGATTATATATATCGTGACCCATTGACCCAGCAAGCCGGACGCTAAGATCTTTGCGAGATATTAAAGTAGAGAGAAAATTTGTATATCTCAAATGGCGCGCCAACGTGATGCATAATTTGTTATAATTTATAACAATTGGTGACACGGATAAAATTAGTCTTATAAATTATAATAAAGTGATCCAAAGGGAATCTGAAATTTATGGATTGACATTTGAAATTAATTGTTAATTATAAGAAAGAGCCAAGACCATTTCATTGGTGTGATTTTAAAATAATTTAACAGAGATTTTAATTTGTATTAGAATTCAAAATGGATACTAGGAGCAAAAAATTGCGTATGGAGAATGTTAATGTAGATGATATGGCGTCTGCTAATACTAATCCCGAGGGAGAAATCTCGCGTGAAATTAATGAGATTGAACCACAAGAAAAGGAAATAATGGCTGCACCGTTAGGAAATATGGACCCTAATAATTTAATTCTTAAAATGTTAGCAGAAATGAACGCAAAACTTGAGCATAATAATACTAAATTAGAGGAAATTACTTCAGATATGAATACTAAATTTGAAAAAAATAACGCTAAATTGGAAGGAATGACATCGAAAATGTCATTAGAATTGAAGAATTTTCGTCAGGAAATACACGAGGAAATAGTGCAATTACGGGTGGATACATCGGCTGAATTCAACATTATTCATTGTAAAATTGAGTCTTTTAATAATCAAGTCGATCAAATGCAGAGGGAATTAAAAGAATCTGGCGACAAAATTAATTCCAAAGTTAATAATTTACAGGAGAGCATTGTGACATTGGGACATTTACATGACCAACAATGCGAAAAGTTGACAATCGTCGAATCGCGTGTAGATGATTTAAACACAATGTCGCTTCAACATGGCGAAAAGATTGAAAACATAGAAGCTAAATTAGTTTATTTGGATAGTAAATTAGAAAAACGAATACAGGAGGGACTTAGAAACATTAAAATGGTGCAAGAATCTGAATCTGGGAAATATATGTCGGACATTAAGGACAAGATCGAACAGTTAGAAAACGAATTCATACGTTCGCAGGGAAATATAGCAATGAATGCATCGGCGCTTGTAATACCAAGCCACCTAAAATTTCATGGTGATATGAAAGAACAACCGTGGTCGTTTATTTCAAAATTAGAAAATTATTTTATGATAAATAATATCCCCGAAAGATTAAAATTGCATATAGTAGAACAAGCCATGTCGTCCAAGGCACATCATTGGTTGACCTCTTTAGTACCGGAACCGACTAATTATAAGGAATGGAAGGATAAATTCTTAAAAAGATATTGGAACGAAAGCCACAAGTTTGATCTAAAATACAAATTAATGAGTGAAAGGTATAAGAAGCGTGGAGCCGAGAATATGTGTGACTTCGCAACACGTAAAATAGCAGCATTCAAGGCATGCAAAGACAGAATGGATAGCAATGAATTAATTAGAATTATTATTCGTCAGTTGCCTGTAAATATCCAAAATTTATTGTGGAACTCCATGCCTATTGATTCTGAGGATCTAGTCGAACGTTTAAGTCGATTCGACCAGACATTGAATAGTGATTATGATCGTAGTATCTGGTATCAATATAATGAAAGCAGGAACGAGAATAACAATGGAACGGGAAAAACAATGAATAATTACAACCGCCAAGGAAATTATAGCTCAGAAAGAAAGGATGACAGGGAAATAGTACTAAAATGGAAAATAAAAAGACAGGAAACGGGTATCCGCGGAGGTTCAAAGAGGACAATAAACGGGAACATGTGGAAATTAATGCGATTGAACAGGAAAACTCCCAGTGTTCGAAGTAAATGGGCGGGATACTTCGAACGATAATAATGAGGGCGTGATGGTTCTTAAGGAGTTGAATAGCATTGAAGTATCGGCGGAAGATTTATTAAGGGAAGATACGGACGAACGGGCGGAGAATAGCACGTGTTTAATTTTGAAGGGGATATTTCGGAATATACCTGTAGACATTTTAATTCACACAGGTGCTAATGTTTGTGCAGTGTCGGAAAAATTATATGAGCAGTTAAAGAAAAAGGGAAATAAAATTGAGGAGCTACCCACTAGGAGTTTGGATATTCGGACAGCTAATGGAAGGCGCATCGAAACGAGGAGTCGGCAAATTTGGGTGGAAGTGGAAGTCCAAGGGATGACAATTCAGTTTCCGGCAATTGTAGTGAAGAATTTGATTCGTCCAATTATTTTGGGGATTGATGGCCTAAAATGTATGACGCCAAGGTCGACATAGGTAACAGGAGTATATTGTTACGAGGTGACAAAGGGCAACAACATTGTTTAGGGATCAAAGACCAGGAGGGCGAAGATATGTGTATTTGCGATATTGCGGAACAAATTGAAGAGACCAGGGACCAGATCCACGCGGCAGCAGAGGGCGCGGTCGGCGAAAACGGAATAGATGCTAGTGAAGCAATTGAAATGTTAGTCAATGAATATAAAGATATTTTCGGAAGTTCAAGGGAGCCGGTAAAGGGATATCAATTTAAAATTGAATTGATGGATGAGGAACCTTTTAATCTGAAACAATATCCAATCCCCCATGTATATAAAAGCGAAGTACGTAAACAAATAAACACGATGCTTGAGGATGGTATAATAAAAAATCGATGACACCGTATGTAAGCCCAATAGTGATAGTTCGTAAGAAAGACAATAAGATCAGATTTTGTGTGGATGCTAGGAAACTCAATAGCAAGACCATCGCTCGTCATGAAAAACCGCCGAAATTAGATGAAATGATGTGGAAGGTAAAAGGGGCTCGGATATTCACGGGACTGGATTTTACTGCGTCGTACTGGCAAATTGGACTACACCCAGAATCGCAAAAATTTGTCAGTTTTTCATTTGAAGGCAATACGTATAGTTTTCAGAGGATGGCCTTTGGATTAAAGAATAGTGGCGCAGCTTTAATCAGTTATTTGGACGATATAATACCGGATGAGCTAAAGGAAACTACTCTCATGTACGTCGACGATATTGTGTTATTCTCTACCAATATGTTTGAACATTTAAAGAAGTTGAAAAAACTATTCGAAATCTTTCGGAAGTATAATTTAAAATTAAATATTGGAAAATGCCAATTCGGGAGGAGGAATATAAAATTTATGGGGCACGTCATATCGGATCAAGGAATGTCGATGCAAGATAAAAAGAAAGAATTGATTAAGAATTTTCCGCGACCTCGGAATGTAAGGGGAGTTAGAAGATTGATTGGGGTGTGCAATTATTATTCCCGGTTTTGCAAAGGTTATTCAGAAATAATACACCCAATAATAGAATTGCTAAAGAAAGGGAGGAAATGGGCGTGGGATGCAAAATGTCAAGAGGCGTTTAAAAAAATTAAAAGAACTATTTGAGAAGACATTTTTGATCAGTTATCCAGATTTCGACAAAAGAATGTATCTACAAGTGGATAGTAGTGGATTTGCCATGGGAGCTGTGTTGTTCAAATACGACGAAAAGAATAAGCAGAGAATAATCGCCCTAGAAAGTCGTGTTTTGACCCTTGGCGAACGACTTTTTACTACCAGTGAACGGGAAGCTTTAGGAATTGTGTGGGCTACGCAGAAATTACGGGCTATATTAATTGGACGACCATTTACCGTCATTACGGACCCCAAGGCCCTAATTTTCTTAATGAGAAGTCATTTGAATAACGATAGATTGTTGAGATGGTCACTATGGCTTCAACAATTTGATTTTAACATCCAATATTGTGAAGGCCGTGATAACGTTTTGCCCGATTATTTATAGAGAATCAGGATAAAGGAAAAGGAAGGTAGTGTGGAACCCGATATTAATGCTATCCAGTTAATGGAAATACGACCGAAATGGACGAAGGAGGAATTAGCGAAAATTCAAAGAGAGGATCCTGTGGGGAGGCAAATAATTGAGCATTTTTCGGCGGAGGATAACGACCGACGGCAGGATGATCCGAAATTTTCAATGTGGGAGATGTACGAGGGGGTATTATTACATCGGATTAGGAAACGAGGGACGCAGTATCAAATTTGGATACCAGAAGCGCATAGGCGAGAACTGATTCTATCTACGCATCAACATTTCGGCCACTTTGGATGTAACAAAATCGAAGTAATACTAAGATCAAAATGCTATTGGAAAGGCATGGGGCGACAAATCCGTAAGCAAATCAGTAAGTGTGACGTCTGTCAGAAAACTAAACAGCCCAATAAAAGGTATGAGAGGAGCAGCAAAGCGATAATACCTACGTCAACTAGGGAAATATACGCTGTGGATCTTTATGGACCAATGCCGAAATCCAAATTTGGGAATCAATATTTGTTAGTAATAATGGATGTTTTTTCTAAAATCACAAAATTATACCCCATTAGAAAGGCGAATGCACAGAGTTGCATTACGCAATGCCACAAATTTTTGAAGAATTCGGTATACCTAAAAAAATTATTAGTGATCTGGGGACGCAATTTACTAGTGGAAAATGGGAACAAGACATGGGAAGAATTGGTATCCAAATATTTTACACGACGGTACGGAATCCTCAAGCTAACCCCAGCGAAAGAATTATGAAGGAGATTTCGCGTTTATTTAGAGTCTACATTTCGGAAAGCCATAACCGATGGATGGAGGCCGTTCCAGTATTGAACTACGTTTTGAATAATGTTCCGCATGGGGGCACGCGAAGCACGCCTATAGAGGTCCACATGGGTAGGAAAGAAAAAAATGATCCGTTTCGAAGGATTAGGATACCACCAGATATAAGTGGGATCCCAGATGATGCGAGAGATACGCGAATAATTTATGACAATTTGAGGGAGGCAGCAGCCAAAAGAAAGCTAAAACAGAAGCAATGCTTTCGAGGCGAGTATAAGGAGGGTGATGAAGTGTTAATTAGAGTACCTCAAGTGTCGTCAGCGGATAAGAAGCTATTTTATAAATTTTTCCCGTTGTATAAAGGTCCGTACCGAATTTGTATAGTATTAAGCAAGAATGCTGCGATTTTGAATGATGAAAACGGACGACAAATGGGAATATATAACTACAGGAACATGAAGCCGTATATGAGGGACGACACGCATGATTAAATATTCTGGTCATGACAGAGATTTGTAAATAGTTGTAAATATTAGGAGTAATAGTTTTTCTTTTGTTATTGTTTTGTTGTTATGTGTATTTGTCAGTTTGTGTAGGGAGTTTAATTTAATGTGTATGTGTATTCAATGAAGTTAATGGGGAGCAAATATTAGGCAGATACGGTTATTAGAATACCTGGTGAAATGGTTATTGTTGGCACATTCAGAAAGGAAAATGTAAATAGTTTTAAGGCAGCAAGAAACAAGACCTAGTGCAGTGCAAAGTGTAAAGTGTTAATGTCGTTTAGTGTGAAGAAGCAAGAAGAAAGTGTTCAGTTTTAGTCTTGTCATTTAGTTAGGTTGTAGCAAACCAAATGACGCTTGGAGCGGGGAAGCTGTGACATACCGATATGTCACATGAATATAAACTAACATTTATTTGAAGACTATATGGTGGAATATGCATTAAGAAGTTTAGACGATCGAAAGGTCAGCTACACAAAAATATAACGAACGCATGGATTGGCTGGGTGAGAGAATGACGGTCAAATGTTATGAAAAAAAAGAAGGGAGTTTAATAGGAAGCTTCGCGGATGAATCAAGCAGGAAGAATTCATTCTGACCGGCATCGCGTGTCTGAACGGATCGTAGGTTGTGAGTGGGAGCGAGTGGAGTGCAGATAGTCAGAGTCGGGTTTTCAGATCGTGAAAGTTTAAGGACAGTAAATAATATTGCAGATATTGCATGTGGAAGTAATATTGATGCATAAATTGGAACTTTGTCGGGAGTGGTGATCGAGTTATAGGTTTCGGGACTATGTCATAGGACGTAATCGGGACTGATAATTTTGATAGTTTGACACCATCTTGGATAGGAGCAGAAGAGGATTTCTTGGAGCTTTGGACTACGGCAAGCTCGCAAGATATTTCGACTGAGAAGTCTTCGAGGGACATCAACGAAGAATAGATAAGTTAACCGCGGTATAAAACTCTAAATTCAAAGATATCTTAATAAAAGGCCTAACATCAAAATCATTTATTAAATTCACTATATTGTTTGCAAAGGTAACAATAAACTTTGTTAAATTTTGTTCTTTAGAAAAGAAAGTGATCTTTCATTTAGTCAATCCAAACAGTAATGAACTAGGAATTAGAATCATTCTATTTCAGATTCCCAGCAACGCTGTATAGTCTGCGGATCCTATAATCCATTGTAAAGGTAATAAGGATTATAATATATCGTGACCCATTGACCCAGCAAGCCGGACGCTAAGATCTTTGCGAGAAATTAATGTAGAGAGAAAAGAGATTTGTATATCTCAATATATACCAGTAATACGTTCTAAATATGTGAAAATTCTAAATACGTGTCAATACGAACAAAAATAGGAGGTTAACGAGACAAAACTAAAAAATAGATAAAAACAAAAATATTGTATCAGATAAGTTCATAACTACTTTGTAAAGTAAACTTTAGGATAAAAAGAAATAGAGCATTACTGTACAATAATACAGTGTTAAGAATTTGTCAGACATTCCCGACTATCACCAACATAGTATCATATTTTTGAAAGAGTGTAATTTGTAATTGTTTTTCCCACGATCCATTATGTCACTATCAGCAACCCGCTGATGTGATCACGAGATATCGTCGTCAGAAACCGGACCATAGAGTATGTAGACTTGTGCTACGTTACAACGTACGTTCGGTGTCTGCTCTACGGCGTATATCACTGCACGACTTTTCCTGATACGAGTGATAATGGTAATTACTGAAAGATGTTACATTTATTTTGTCTGTAAAACGTCTCCTACGGTAGCTGTATGTTTGCAGATATTGTTGGTTAGCATCACATTTAATTCTACGTGAACTTCGACTGCTTCTATGAAATCCTCAGTAGGTAAATATAATTCTGAAGACTTTCTGCACCATCACAGTCATTTCTTGGGAAAGGCGATTCCGTATGTAGGGAGGGTGCGTAGTTCCCGTACGTCAGTATTGGTGTTAACAATCAAATAAGTGACAAGTTACACAGATGTTCGCGCGGTATATGTAGATCCTCCAAGCAATTGTATAAAACTATAACTTGTATCACACAATGGAAGCAAAACAAAATAAAATATATTTCTTACACGTTCATTAAAGAATACATACTCGATTGGCATTTACACTGTCTCTGAGAAATAACAACATAAAAATTAAATTAGTTCAAAGAATTGGTCACCCCGACCGGTTTACGCCCAGCTGCTCTAACCACTAAGCTATCGAGACAACCAACACTTTGAACAGTTTTCACGAGCGCGATTATCGCTCTTTGTATATATATATATATATATATATATATATATATATATATATATATATAATTGTCACCTTGCCCGCCACCTTGTTGGATGCACTGCCGATCGGAGAATATGTTCCGCAGACGTACAGCTATCCCAATTGTGACCATGTTACTGAGTAACAATGTATTTTAATAATTAAATTAGTTCAAAGAATTGATCACCCTGGGGTGACCAATTCTTTGTACTAATTTGTACACCCGACCGGGGTGTAACTTCATTATCTGTGCATTTCTTTTAGAATTCAGTGGGGAATATAGTTATTCAAATTATCGTTCTCCATGATGTCGTTGCAGGAAGTATTATTTCGTGACGAAGGACATAATGAGGGATAAGAGCCCAAATTTATTTGTTGATTTACCCTTGAAAATAGATTTTATTACATTGGAGCAAATATTTTGTTAACAATCGTTGCAAAAAACGCTCATTTTATTTCCGTATTCAAAATTCTAGTAGTATATGGCTTAGGGTAGGGACAACAGAATTTTGAAAACGTGCACAGACTTCATTTCTCTCCTTAGCACGTCCCACGCAATTTTTAACTGTTTTGACATAAAATAAATTGAAATAAATAAAAAAAATATTAAAGATAATTCTCTGACTCGGAAAATAGCTCGAGCTTCGTAGTAGAGAGTTGTGGTAAATATACACTAAGTGTGATAAAATTATTTACAGAAGCTATATAATTGTTACAATTAACAGAAAGCGTCACAATGTTATCAGTGGGTGAGTGATTAGCAGACTCCTAAGTTTCGGGAGTGTGAGTTGAAACACAGTTGAGGTATGTGGCCTTTCGAAGGGCGTAACATTGGCAATGGCAATGTCGTACTTGCAACGTATAAAAGAACCCAGGAAAATTATATCTTGCGACGAATGGAAGAATATTTCTCAGCGCGTTGTTGTAGTGTTCACTCGTGATAAACATAGAAATCCAGATTTAACGTCGACTCTGAGCCAAACACAAAATTCGTTGCTATTTCGATTCATGTCGTGAGTGGGTCAGTGTAAACCTTTCTAAGTGCCCGGGAATTATAAACAATGCTCCACCGTTTTATCGATGCTCAAAATTATGTAAGTAAATACAAAGTAAAAGCATTCATAAGAAATTTCTTTTCATTGAAAGGCCAAGTTACGAGCCATAATCAATGTGACCTTCGACCCGAATCTTTGAAAGTTTGAAACGAAACACAGAAACGAAAGACAAAATGACATATTTGTTAATCACGTTACATTATACAATTTGCCTTAATTTCATTTCTAACTTTATTTCAACACGTGTATTTATTCACCATTCAACAATACCCATAATTCATTTACAATAGTTGTTTTCAGGCATGATGAAGTGAAACTACAGCGCCACCAAGAGATAATAGGACGGAAGAGGACTTCTCTTCCATTTAGGGTGGTTTGGCTCACCCCGTGTTGGCCAAACATTTCTCAGCACAATCTAGCACCTCAACATTTTGTTAAAAATTACATTTATTACACGAATTTGGTCGAAAATTTGATCTACCTTAATTTTTTACTATCCTTTCGATAAAGCGCATTGTGTTTGAGATATGAGAGGGAAAGTTTAAAAAAGTATGTAAGATTTTTTCGCAATATTTTCCATGAATCAAGCACTTCTCGAGGTGGCAAACCTCAACTTCGGATTTGTCATATCAATAAACGTAGAACTGTTGAGAAAAATCTTCAGAAATTTTTTTCCTAGGCCGGATATTATTTGACGGATCTAATTATTTTGTACAAAAAAATTAAAAGAAGTTAATATTCCCTTTTTGTAGCATACTGACAGTATGATAATTAATCCATCAATAATTTTTGCAACTTTGTGAAACATGCATTACAATTTTTCTCGTAAATGTTTGTATTTAGCGTTATTCAATTACTCGTTAGGCACGTCACATAATATAAAAAAGAATATTGAAGACATTATTTTGCCCAAAGCCAGAAATAACCGGATTGTAGGCTAGAAAATAATTCAAACGCACAAACGTCCATTTTCGTGGAACTTACGAGTAAAACGAAGTCTAATTCTTAAGTTTTCATTTTCTCAAGTTTCATTTTCAAGGACAAAAGACTTGTCGAGGGGAGGGGTGGCGCGCGGGGGAGCGCAGAGGGGGTGCGGGCGGCCCGCAGCGCACTCACCACATCGATGATCTGCTGCAACGTGAGCCCGAACTTGACCTCGAGCGGCTCCGACTCGTTGGCGACGGGGCGCTCCAGCGTGTTGTAAGGGCCCAGCAACGCGTTGAGCAGCCGCTTCTCGTGCGGGCCCTGCTCCGTACCTGCAACACGCAGCGGCACGCCGCCTCGGTTATTTGTAGCCGTGACAAGCCACAGGATTCACCCCCCCACCCACCCACCCACAAAAAAAGCAGCGTTTTAATACACTTCAATTTAATAAAAAATTGTGACAAAAAATGCTGGGTCGTAAGGTGCATTAAAGTGGCATCACGTGTATAATTCTGAATACAAATCGTATCTGTTGGAGAGACGCGTTTGTACTTAAAAGAATATTTTATACATCATCATCTTAGTTACATACATCATCTTAGATATTGCATTTAAATATCATTTATATAGTATTTTATTTATATGATTAGAGACCGGAAAAATGTGAAAAATATATGGAATGAAAACGATAAGAATATGTAATGAACATGTTAAAAAGGCTATAAATGCATCTTCAAAATACGTTCTCATTTTCTCATTTACAAAGTAAAAGTACTATGTGCACATGTTTTCTTGATCCTCCAGCTCCCTAGTTCTGGCTCAGCTCGGCACAGTACAGCCCGGTAGAAAATATGAGCGTCAGGCTCAGTTTGCAATGATGGCCACAATGTGGGCTTCTCAGTTTTCAGTCTCTCCTTCTAACGACCTCTGTGTATCTCGTTCTTTCTGTTTACTCAATAGATTTTATAATTATTAATTATTTCTTCAGAATTTAAGAACAACCTTGCGCGTTTTTTCATGCTGTCTAATCCAAGAATCACTATTACGCTGAGTTTTCTTCCATGAAGTTGACAGCACTGCACTGCCGTGACGTAGACAGAATCTGCCTCTTCCCGCACCTCCCGCTTTGGAATATCAAGAAAACGTGCGCGATAATACATTTTACATTGATAAAACATTCAATAACCAATTTAAAAATAAACATTGCTTGGCGTACTGCATTAATTTTTTAAGAGCACATTTTTAACTTTTTAGAAAAATGATAACCATTGTACAAATGTGGAACTCAATACTCATTGACCGACAATCACTGTAGCACTGTCTTCATAGTGCTACGCGTCTAAAGACAACCAATATTTGTAGGAAATTAGTATCAGAGATCAAGAAACATGTTGCTGATACTTTGCACTCCCAAAAGAAACATTTTCAGCACTCAAGCGCACTTGTCTCCCAAACTTGTCTCTATCAGACCGCGTACATCTGACCGCGTCTTCACGTGGGGCACCTCGCGTTGTCAACTCGCAATTTTGAATTTGTCACTTTTTAGGTGAGTATTTGTTTAAGCTCTTTAATTTATAGTCGCTCAAAGTTACGAGTAACTCTAAATTTACACACTATCATAACCCTAGACTTGAAAGTGAATAAACACAGTTCTGTGATTCGAACAATTGAATTGGATTTTTGGAATGTTGTATTATGTTTTCTTTTGAACTTCAAACTATTTTTTAGATCAATTACACGGCCGTTTAAGTATGTTCTAGTTTTATTATTGATCTTGTGAATGTATGGTAGATTAAAACAAATTTCCCTTTTTGTGAGATCATTCACTTGATTAATGTGGGTGACACTCATTAGGTTGTTTTGCTATAACTTATTAGCCTGTAAGTAGTTTCAGGTCTTACGCTGACATTCTTCTGAATGTACTTTACGGGGCATTACTTAACAACTGGAATATTTTCATCAGATTTTCTTGATAAAAATATGGGTCGGATATGTGTTTCATTCTATCTGCAAGGTAAACAATCATGGCCATTTTCATATTCATTGGACGATTGGAGTGATAATTTAACAAAATTCCTGCATAATATATTGGTTTCATATATCAGTTTGTTACGAATTTATTGTGAGTTCTTATGACAGTGATATCAGGAAAGTTTATTTATTTGATTCTTTCTCTATCATAAATTTTATTGATGAGTCATATCCATTAAATGCTTCAAACAAGGGTTCTATCTCTCCTTTTGTTATTATTATAATAGTACCATCCACTGTATTCTGTCTCTGTCGTATGTCACTATTTCCAGAATGCATTACCTTAGAATTCAATATCTTGAATTTTGCTAACCTTGATAAGCTTACAAGTTTCAACAAATTAATTACATTTGAATGCGTACGACATAGGTAAAAATAAATGCAAGTAGATCAGCAATGCCATTCTACATGCGTCTCATCACTAAGCAATTCATGTAAACTATTAGAAATTGCTGGATCAGCTGATATCGCGAATCCAGAAAACTAATGTTAGTTCATCGGGCAATGTCATACTGAGACCATCTCTCTCTCTC
>BLKR01017158.1:0-14827 GCA_011170035.1 Teleogryllus occipitalis
TGGGGAATGGGAACCTAGGACGTCCCGGTCAGAGACGCTGCAGTGACATCAGTTGATGCACTGCGCTACCGCTCTTGGTCCAATCAATCGACCAATCATCAATAACCAATCAATCGACCAATCACGAATCAATAAATGAATCAATCGAGTGTAATTTGGAATAGTCCGAGTTCCTCTATTAGCGCGGGCAGCAACGAGTGTGCGCGCGCCATCCTCACTTTCCTTTCGCCTCGCGCCGAGGGCGGGGGCGGATGGGGGTGGGCAGGGAGGTGCTGACGGACATAGAGCTCTCCACTCGGTCACCCGCTGCGAGCCAGGGCTGCCACCACACACGCACGCAAAGCAAGCGAAGCCTGCCTGGTACGGGACGACTACACTGGGGTAGCTCAGGGCAACAACTCTCGCCAGGAAGTTCGCTACGATTTCGTGATTTCCACGCTACGATTGCGAATTTCCCACGCTACGATTGCGTGTTTTCCACGCTACGATTGCGTGTGTTCCACGCTACGATTGCGTGTGTTCCACGCTACGATTGCGTGTGTTCCACGCTACGATTGCGTGTGTTTCCACGCTACGATCGCGTGTGTTCCACGCTACGATTGCGTGCTTTGTACGCTACGATTGCGTATTTTCTACGCTACGATTACGTATTTTCCACGCTATGTTTGCGTATTTTCCACGCTACGATTGCATATTTTCCACGCTTCGATTGCGTATTTTCCACGCTATGATTGCGTATTTTCCACGCTACGATTGCATATTTTCCACGCTTCGATTGCGTATTTTCCACGCTATGATTGCGTATTTTCCACGCTACGATTGCATATTTTCCACGCTATGATTGCGTATTTTCCACGCTACGATTGCATATTTTCCACGCTACGATTGCGTATTTTCCACGCTACGATTGCGCGTTTTCCATACTATGAATGCGTATTTTTCACACAAGCTACATAGCTCGGGGTTAAACCTCCGCAAGCCTACTTTCTCATCCTTGTCCCTACCTCTCTCCTTACACACACTTGCACTTATGTGCACTACACAACCACACATGCCGGGAGAACAGTCTGGAGCTTACAGCTTGCCCGGCTGGAGCGATGCCCAACTGGAGAGATACCTGGGGAGAGAAAACCTCGCAAGCCAACGAGTACGTCGGCGCCGAGACTCATGTTCGATCGTGGAAGGAATATCTCTCAGGATAGAAGATGCTCAAAACTAATTACCTTGGCATCTGGCGCTCCCGGAAACAACAAAACCTATGAATCAAACGGTAAGGAACTTAATTTCAAAACATTGATTTCTTTGTAAAGGGAAACATGATATCGTAGGCTTCCGCGGCCAGAGTCATGATCTGGGCTGTCCGGGTGACGCCGCGTCGAAGTCTGGGGTGCCGACGTTTCGACCGACATATCCCGGTCCTCACGTATCGACCGACATATCGCGATGGCAGTACAGCCCTGAAGAGGACCGCGATATGTCGGTCGAAACGTCGGCACCCCAGCCTTCGACGCGGCGTCACTCGGACAGCCCAGATCAAAGGGAAACATGTTTTAAATGATTTATAAATAGCGTTTATACATCTTTGCATTTGAAAATACGCATTGTTCGAATTTAAAAATCTTTCTACACTCGTTTCGCCAAGTTTAGCAACATATTCAGACACACTTGGTCGCATTAGACCGAGACTTTCTTGAGAAGATGTTGACGGATACAAACGTCGGCAGATGGGTTTCGAGTTCGTTGGGTTAATTTTACATTTTTATTAAAGTTTGGTATTTATACTATAAAACTAGCTACTCAAAGCTAGCGATAACTCATCTGGGGCCCCCGACCTTTCATATAAAGCAAACATCACGAAATTTGGCTTATTAGAAAGCTCAACCTTTTTTCTGCACAAAAATTCTGTTTTAAATAAGAGATATTTGTTGAAAAATCCCATCCAGATCATGCGGGTGCAAACAAATTCCGCCACTTGCGGCGTGTTAAAGAATGTAGACGTGGGTCGTGCGTAACTTTAAAACGGTGCGCCGTAAGATCTTAAAATCAGGTTTTTGTGTCCGAAGGTCCCAGTTATATTTATCGTACAGATTTTTTTAAAGAGAGCTCTTTTAAGACCCATTATATTTCGAAGGGAGGTCAGCTCATCTCATCTGAGAATGGGAGCGGAGAACAGTATTTGGAATCCTACTAAAACACGTGTTTCTGACCTACTTCCCCGTCCTAAGAAACTGGGAAGGAAGAGGCGGTGGGATTTGCACGGATAGTCAGGATCTGTGTAGTTTCCGCATTAATTAATTAATTAATTAATTAATTGTTTAGTGATTCCAGGCGCGTCAACTGCTGGGGTCATCCAGAAAGAATTTCACAGGAGGGGCAAATTTCCGCTCAGACTCCCCATTTTTGAATTTTTTTATCACTATTGCATGAAAACTTACTTTCACTCCTTGTTAACAATTGAGAACTGTTTCTTTGCTTACGGCAGTGTAGACATTCCCATACTCGTACTTCATGTAAGTCACGGCCATATAAAACAACTGGATTCAGCAAAAGTAAGCAAAACACTAGAGTTGCATGAATTTAACGTGGCTGCCGCCTCGAATATTGAGAATGATTTCGACAGTAACGACTTGTAAGTTTCCATGAATTCATACTTAAAAAATGTATACAACTCGTACGAAAGTATCTTTGCCGTACTCGTTTCAAAATGCCAATATTTCATCCGCCAATTTTTCACCTCGACCTAACAGCCTCGTTTTGTAATTCTTCTTTATCGTATCTTAATAACAGGTGTCACGATAAATATTTGGTACATAGCGATAATTGCAAGGAATACTCCAAAGAACACGTCTCTAAAATAACTCTTCTTACAATAGGGAGAGAGAAATGTGACGAAATAGTGACGTCAGTTGCTCTGTCGGAAGTTGTCGCACCGAAGTGTGAGTACATCCTGCAGATTCTCTTAACATTGAGTCACGCGGAAATAATTTCTCCGAGTAGCGGTTATTCGGCGATGAATGCAAATAAACAGACGCGCGATGATGTTCGTGTGTTTTAATTTCAGCCGCACGGCAGAGTTTCGCTCGCAGCACGGTGACGCTGCAGCCACGCGGCTCAGCTTCCCGAAATCACCGCATGATCAAAACGTACGTGCAGAACGCCACTTTTCAGAATCTCCCAGAGTTGATTTAGGGAATTTATGGATTCAGGGCACGTCAACTGCTGCGCTCATTAGTAGAGCGGATTTTGATGCTTTAAAATATTGCCAAAAACGATCAATGAAAAGCTCTCAAAATGTTTTTAAAATGCTCCAAAAGCAAATAAAATTGATTTATGAAGTGATTGATGAAGATGATTGAAGTTGATTTATGGAATTTATTGATTCAGGGCACGTCAACTGCTGTGCTCATTAGTAAGGAGAATTTTGATGCCCTAAAATATTGCCAAAAACGATAAATAAAAAGCTCTCAAAATGTTTTTAAAATGCTCTAAAAGCAAAGAAAAATGACATAATTTTTTTTTTCAAAACTAGTTCAGATGAAAAACTGAAGCTGTTGGATTTGTTACTGATGTAATGGAGGCTTCTTTCTTTCGTTCTCAGTCTTTAGTTATCCCAAAATCAGCTCTTGTTCTCTTCTTCCTTTCGTTCTTTGTCTTTAGTTCTCGCAAAATCGGCCAGTACTAGTGAATTCGGCCGAAATCGGTGGAATGGCGGTGACAGACGTCACAGTAACCTCATGTTACACATTCACAACGGCTGACATAACAATTTCTGAGCGAAGAAATAGAATGAGCCACTCAGGAATTCTGTGGAGAACGTGAGTTGCAACTCGTATTTATTATTTGAAACAAGAACAATTAAAATGGAATTAAAATCGATGAAATCAGCAAATAAAATACTTTAAAAATTACGGAAAAAGGTAAATAATGACGTTTTGAGCAAAACTGACGTAAAATGGTAAAAAAATACTTTTTCTTCCAAATTGACGAAAAATTAAAAAAGAGCTATAAAAATGGGTCATTTGTTTTCGTCATAACGTAAAATTAACGTCTACACTAAAAGTATTGTTCTAAAGTGAAAAGAAAAAAATGACATTTCATAAAAATTCTCCCCTAGTCATCAGTATAGAGTCTGTTTTATTTCGGAGGGTGAAGATATTCCGCGCCCTCTGGAGGGTGAAATCCAGCGCGGACCTACACGGCGGCTTGCGGGGTTTTCTCAACCAGGTATCTCCCACCAGTGGGGCTCCGCCCCAGCCGGGACAAGTTCTAAGTCACTGACCGGTCTCCCGACATATGTGGTAGTGAAGTGCATGTTAGTGTAAGTGTGTGTGTAAGGGGAGAGGCTAAGACAAGGAAGAGGAAGGAAAGATCGCGTGCGGTCCGTGGCCCGTTAGTTCGGTGCTGTTCCAGCATTCGCCTGGAATTAATCGAGAAACCACGGAAAACTTCGTATCAGAGCAGCCAACCACTGGAGCAGTCAACCATCAGAGCAGCTAACAATTCTCCTCCAGACAGCGGCTGAATTTGACTTAGCTGCGCAATTAGTGTCAAAATTCCACCACCGTCGGTACTCGAACTCGGGATTTCTCTGTACGACTCTCTACAGCGTCAGCGGCAATGCTGGCTGCGAGCCAACTCAGCTAGTATCTTTGCGTGGACATGCTGAAGCCCGCATTTTAGCTATCACTTCCGCGAAATTCTTTGATGATCAACACATGTGTGAAGGAACTTTTCAAAATCTCGCAGTGTTTTTATTCCTCGTTAAGATGAGTATCGCTTCTGAAAACAAGAACCTCGTGGGTTTAAGCCATGCAGAAATGAAAGTACAAAGATGCTGCGTTCATAACTAAATAAATGGTTGAACTTCACCGGATAAAGGCGAATGAAAGAAATTAAACCCACCTGGCATTCACGTTAAATAAACACTCCTATTCCTCAGAACAGATTAATAATTAGGGTATTTGATAGCCTACTACAAAATCACTACTGAGAAATCCATTTTTATGATTGACCTGCAACACTCACGTTTTTACCGAAACTCAAGGGGATCATCTTTCCTAAATACCATTTGACTAGAACACATGTAAAGACTTGGTACATTTGTCTTGAAGTCATCAAATGTTTAAGTTTTAGATTAATTTGAAGAGGTATTTTGTCTTGATAATAATGTGAAAATGTTTTTAATAATAATACTTTATCATTATGGTGACGTCATTTTACATTCTTTGATTTTTCGCTCAGTTTTTCCTACTGTAACTATTTTTACGCTATTTTGAAGTAGCAAAATAATACTTGAAGTGCTAATTTGTAAACATTTATGGTAATAACTGTACTATTAATACTTTATTACAGTTAAGCTGACAGTTAAGCAAAACAGTACAAATATAAACATTTAATAAACATACATAAAAATATTGGTGGTCCCATTCAGTGCACGCTTTATATAATGATGTGCAGCCACTGCAATGACTAAAATACCGAATGTCTTACATAGATTTTATCTTGTTTCAGGTAAGAAATCAAAGAGAGATGGATCGAGTATTGAACCGTAAGTTAAAATAGCTATTTGTGGATATGTAGGTTATATTCATTTGGAATTTTCTCGGCGATGTTGCAATGGAATGAAGTGCACGTCGCGGCGATAAAACGAAAGTCATAAAATCGCGCCAAAAATGCCTCTAATTGGAGGAGGCAAATGTAATTCTTACATTTCATTGGTGGACATCTGAGTGAAATGTAAATAAACACAATAGTAAGATACCGCATGAAATCAATAAATAAATATAGCGGTATTCCAAAAATACATCCTTTAAAATATAGATTCTACAATAACAAAATGCACAGAACTATCAAGCGTATTATTAGAAATTTTATTACCTACCTAGTAAGTCCTTGTGTTTAATACGTTTGTTCTGTTAAGTGAAAGAATAAAGAAAAGACATAAATTACTCACTTCTTTTCACTCTGCTCTTTGTAACACAACAGTACTTCTGGAAATGTGATCCTAAGCTAACATGAAGTAAATTAAACGTTAAGGCCGGCTTACCAGTTGAATAATAATGCTATTCTGGTACTGTGTGTGTGTGTGTGTGTGTGCGCGCGTGTGTGTGTGTGTGTGCGCGCGTGCGTGTCAACGATGGAGTCCAAAATAAATTGCAATGTAATTGAAGGAAATGTACATTTAAAAACTAATGATACGTGTATTTAGTAAGATACTACTATAATTTTCTACATTTTGGGTTAAAACATATTCAGTTTTTAAGACACGAGCGAATTGTGAACATTTTCAGTTCTGCTGGTCTTTTTCACGGGAACAGTTTGCCCAAATGTATTTGGCGTCCCGGAGACTCCGCGTCCTGGGCATAGGCTTTTCATTGCATTTCGCCCTGAGGAAGGTCGCAGAAACGTTGGCACCTGTGAGGATGCCGAAACTTTGTCACCTGTACCTAGGACGGCCTCGTCTCCCGGACAGTCAAGTAGCTACTGACTCCTTTCCCGGAAGCATGCGCTCTCAGAGATGGCCAACTCCTGTTTAAAAAAAACACAACAAAAAACAAACAAACAAACTAGTTCAACATTTGCTATGTAGTCATAATTGGACAACTAGTATCTCGAAGGTAAGATTATAACGTGATTACATGTAGTCATGGGTGGATCGAGCCGATCATTTTTGTTTTTTTGGGGGGATACATCGTAGATTTTTATTAAATAATAAACGTATTTGTTATTATATTGTATATTATTTAAGTACTGTATGATACTACACAATATTATTGTTTAAATAATTACAAAATTCCATAACAATTATTTAAATCACTTTTGTCTGAAAAAGGATGGTCAACGAAAACTTTAAGCCTTTTTTCGGGGGGGGGGACATGGCCCCCATGCTCCGCCCCCTGGATCTGCCAGTGCGTGCAGGGGCATGGGTGTGAGAGAATGCTGGAGTATCCACAATGTGATTTTGCATTCCCACAGTTTCGAATTTTTATGTGAACATTCTATAACCGTTGAAAGACGAATCTATCACGTGGGGTTCACAAAATTTCGAATGATAAAAGGCCTAAAAGATTAAACAGAAAGCTCTCAGCTAAACGAAATTGGAAGGAAATTAGTGGCGCTAAAACAGCACACACTATCTCGCCCGTATTTTCACACAAAATTACGCGAAAAGTACCTGTTTTCGAAAAATTGTCCAGGAACTTATTTCAAAATATATTTTTAAGGAACAAATTTAACTAAGGAAAAATATCTATCTTCATAATTGTACATGTAGGAAGACCCCGAAATTTTTTTGATTTTTTCAGTTTTCTAAAAATCAGACTTATTTTAACGAATAAAATGAAACTTGCATCATTCTCGTAAACGTCCATCACACTATCCAACAACGAAATGTAATAAAAAATGAAGCCATTTTTTTGAAAATGGCTCGGGGGTCGGGTTTCAAATTCAAGGAGCCGTGACATCAGCCAGATCGATTGGGGAACGTGAATTTTGGAGAAAATCGGCTGAACGGTTTAGCCTCTGGCGTTGTTCACAGGTAGACGGACAGACTGACAGACGTTTTGCCGTCATTCGATTTTTCGGTATCACGGACCCGCAAAATATGGATTCTGGCTGCACTACGTGTTAGAAGATTTTTTTCTAAATTTATCTACTGGATTCATCCACTTTTTCGTTACCAGGGCCCTGTATTAAGAGTTTTTCTGCCGAAAATTCCCGTTTTCCACGCAGCATTACGTAACTTTCTCTCTACATCTTTTACCTTCTCGCTAGCGCTTACGCTGTAATGTTTAGGACCATGGAACCATTTTCTCGTAAACCGAGTGTATATTTCAATCTTGCGTTGTTTTCTGATCCCCTCTCTATTTCATTCTAACTAAATTCCTTTCTTCCCTCGTGGGTACCTAAAAAACAAGTGCTCTTTAAATCCCAGATAGTGTCACATTTCCAAATTTTCTTGCCCGTGTCTTCTTGGAGTTTTTGTTTGCTCTCATCTGCTCTGCATCTTGTGAATTCATCCAAGTTCCGGGATTGCGTAGTACGCCCTTCAAGGCAGTAGGACACCTCTCGTGGTTCATTTATTGATAGCCATAGTCCTTTTTTAAATAGCTATTTATTATCCTTGTTCGACAATATTATGTCTTTCAAGGATTTTTAGGTCTCATAGTATACATAATGAGTTTTTGAACTACATTTCAGCGTACATGTACAATGTTTGAAAACAATAATATTAGAAACTAACTACTAAGGACACCCAGGAAGGGTCCTTCAGAAAAAAAATACATAGAATAAATTGGAGTACAAAATATATTTTGAATTTAGGGATGTTTGAACTTGTTTTATAGCTAATTAAGGACGATGTAGTAAGTCTTGAATTGATTCATGAAAAAAGATTGATTTACCTAGAGTGTACAAAGGAGTGGCTGAGCACGATGAAAGAGAAGAGTAGAAATGGAGAGAAAGTTTAAGAATCCAAGTTTTTAGAGGTTCTATAGATAATTCTTTTAAAATTTATTTCTGATATACCAGGGACCTTTTGAAACATCTCTTAAGAATTTGTTTTGCTGTACTTCTAGTTTTCGAAGGCTGCTTTTAACGGAACCTCCCTCTATGAGGCAGGCGTAGGTCAGTGGAGGTTGTAAATTATATTTAAATATTATTAATTCTGAATCTATTGATAATTTTGATTTTCTATTTATGAATGGATACAATTTTAATATTTTTATATGTGTGTTATTATCTGTTAATGTTATGTGGTTTTCCAGGTTAATTTAGTATCTATTTGAAGTCATTCATAATACTAGCCATACCTAGGTATACATTTTTGTGGCCTAGCGAAAGGTTATTAGACAAATGTTTAAGTCGTCGGGTCCGCGTCTAGGCACGTGTCATGTCGGAATTAACACCCTGTTTGATAGTAAAAGAGGTTAAGTTTAGTTTTAAGGATTTGTTTCTTGTCAATTCAGAAATTCAACCCATACCAATGTGTTTAACTGCGTTATCCTTAGTAGTTAGATTGTTTCTAATATAATTGTTTTCAAATATTGTATGTATACGATGAACTGAAGTTTAAAAACTGATTATGTATATAATGTGACCTAAAAATCCTTGAAAGACATAATATTATCTAACAAGGATAATAAAAAACTATTTAAAAAAGAATTATGGCTATCAAAATCATACCAATATGTTTAACGCGCCATGTCGGAATCAACACCTCCATTGATAGAAAAATAGGTTAAGTTTAGATTTAAGGATTTTTTTCTTGTCAATTCAGAAATTCAAAATCCTACCAATGTGCATAACTACGTTATGCCACGCATAATTCCTCCCCCTTTCAGAGCATTCGGGCAGACTGCCAATATCAACAGTACGGGACCACGTGTGGTTGGCCCGAGCAATGAAAATACCATATTAAAGATTTGAGTGGTGGCCCTTGAGGCCTTTGATGTTGGACACCCCTGGTCTAGTACTTTGCATTACTAGTCTTCTCTAGTTCTCCTTAATACTTCATAGTTACATTTAGAGAGGATTATTTGTGAATTAGCCCAAGGATTGGAAGCGTGAATGAAAATAGAATAATTAAAATGCCCCTTGTGTATTTCTTGGAACAATCGTTTTCTTTTCTACGCATAGATAAATAAGCGCAAAGCGTTAAGAGAAATTTCCTTATTTTACTGCAGAAAACAAAAGAAACTCAGAAACCTCGCTTCAAAGCCTCGTGATTGCAATGGCTGTTGTTCCACCAAACACTAGAGAATAAACAGAAGACCTCAAACAACATTGGACCTATTCAATTGAGGAAAATCGACTTGAGGCGAGAGCTGAGAATAGTTCTCAACGATATTCTAGCACATACGGGTAAATTATGCAGTAATTGTGTTTCCTGTTTAGTATTCTATGTTACTAATTTCCATTGTGTGCAGAAATTGGTTGAAAACATAGCCTCGGGTTATATGAGATATGACAAAGGATTCGTTAAATACCCAGGAACTGGGGGAAAATACAAAAACAAGATTACAGTTTAGATTTTTAATCAAGAATGCAAACATTTGTGTTATTCCGATTCTTCTCTTGAAGGGCGTACCGATTAAATGTTCCTATTTAGTGCATCACTGTTTACGACATACCAAACATGGTACAGCAAGGCTCCAAGTAAGAGCCTCTCGTCATTAAATACTTACTATTTGTATTGCGTTTCTGAAGAGATAAGTTTGATATTCTTGGTGTGTAAATAACTACTGAAATAAAAATAAACACATATATTATACATTATTTTTTATGCAATTGTTAGGATCCCGTTCATTTTGTAAACAATAAATATTATACAATACAAAATAATGTAATTTGAACACTTTTTTATCAAATTCAGTCAATTATGTGTACAACGAATAATATGAGACTATCACTGTTGATTTTAGCTCAGAGTAATAAGTGAGTCAATCGGCGACGCAGGAAAATTTTATTTTTGATTTATATAACATCAAAACAGAAAATGTGTAGGACGTACATGGGGGGGGGAGGAATACATTTTGTGCACATTTTCTTTGACTCTGGAATCTCTACTGCAGATTTATATTGAATTCTATATGCAGGTTTATATATTATATTATTAATTATATTACATTGAATTATATATGCAGGTTTGTATATTATATTATACATATTATATTGCATTGAATTATATATGCTGGGAGTAACGAGCGTTATTGGCAAGAATTGATAAGAAAATATTAGCTCCGTTGCAATAAATACTACACAGGTAAATAAGCTACAGATTTTTACTATTATCTATTTTCGAGCCTGAGGTGAACAACTCCCATTACTGACGCAAGAAGACGGAGAACGATTTGAATTACTATATTCCTGATTGAGTTCAAGAAAAAAAGTGCACTGATGGTGAAGCTACATTCATGTCCAGCTGCAAAAGAAGGGGCTCAGCTGTAAATAGATTCCCTAAAAATGCTCACGAGCTCAATTTCGTGCACAAATAAACGATTCGAAAAAAACAACCAATAAATCACAACATCGTCCAATGCTTTTGAGCCAATTTGCTGAATCTCTGGGCCCTTTCATAAAGCAATATTTATCTTCACTAGACGCTTGTTTTAGATCAAAGAAATTTGTTCCTCCCTCCAACCGAATAAAATACCCGGATATTAGTGCAGTCCATTTGCTATCTGTCAACATTTTCAAACTCTGTGAACACTTTCTTACTATGTTGCGGGAATCAACTTCCTCGTAGCTTCTCGTTACATCTTTACAGATCGCACATGTCGTCATTAGAGATAATAACATCGATCCAACACTCACGTAATTGGTTTAAATTGATCTCAGGAAGACGTCCATTGAGGGGGAAGTCTTTTCACAGAGAAAACGTTTTCATAGCGATTTGTACCGAAATACGTTGCTTGTAATTTATTACAAGCAGTATAGCAGTAAATAATAAGAATCAGCAGGTCTCGTGCGAAAACTCCTCTCTTCGCAAATATCTGTTTTAAAAGTGAAAATTACATCATAATAGAACATAAAATTAGAACGGCAAGCCTTTAAAGTGTGCGTAACATTACAGAACCGGTACCGTGTTTCAGTAACCTTTCTAATATCACTGAGAGCTGAGATAAAATTGCAGAGAAAAATCAAACAATATTTGTAATTTTATCGTGGTAGATCATTTATGACTTTTTCCTTCAATTTTATTTTTCATAGATTTTGAGTTTCTGCGCTTTTCTAACCAGCTATACCAAGATGTGATGGCAGCGAAAAGAGCTAAATTTCCAAAAATGTAATAGAAAGTTAAAATGATACCTTTTTGTAGAATTCTGTTTCGCCGAACTATAATTCACCTGTCTCCTCTTGTCCCCCTTTTTACTTTCTCACGCTTACAAAGGTACTTCGTAAGAACAGAAAGTTATGTAGCCGTGCGTCCGAAATCGGCGAATTTTCGCAAGAAGAATCTCATTGCCAGGCTCTGGTTTTCCACCCTTGTGAACGTTTCTGACCCATAAACCTGTTTTCAAGGGATTAGGGCGCATTGGTTCTGAGCTAGACGAGATTAAAAGGTATGACGCAGTAATTTGTGTTATCTCGTAATTTGAAAAATTTAATTTCGTTCGTCTTAAATATGCTAGATACAGACTGGCGAGTAATTTCTTATCCAGTAGTAGCAGATGGTTTCCTATAAATAGTCAAAGAGCGTTATTTATAAAATTGTTTTTATATCTCCGGTTTCATTTGTACTTGCTGCTTTGAGGATTTGAATCCACTTCTGAGTAGTTTCGTATGCCTGAATTCATAGGATCAGATTCAATGTTGGTTATCTGGCACTACTTCGTCCGGTGGCTGGGTCAGTGCTTTTGGCCGGATGATCTGGTTCGTCTCCGAGGCTCCTGGGAATCATTCCAGGCGAATACCGCAGCAGTCGCCTAAACAAAGGGCCACGGACGGCGCCTGATTCTTCCTTCCCCAACCTGCTTTCACTACATTGCTAGGCCATGGCTGGGGTGATAGAATTCAGCACTTTTAATTTTAAAAAATCGCATTTTGTAAACAGGGCTATAGCATTTTATTGCACTTTAAAAGTGAAGATACGGAATTTTGTAGCATTTATTGAGACCATTACTACAAGTATTAAGTAAGGTACTTGGAGATAAAAAAAATATTTTGATGCTTTTTAGATTTTTCCATCAGAATCAGGAAATAAGTGAAACTAATTTAATATTTCGTCATTTGTGAACTTCAACGGATATTTAAAGAAGTTATTTTATAGCCATAGAATGAGTCCTCTCTTGTATAGAACTACAGGCTTTTCAAAAGCACTATTCAAAAGAGAGGAAAAGGATAGTCTTGAAATTTGTAAATATTTATTAAAACAACCCAACATTGTTTTAAAAGGTCATGTATTTTGTTAAATGAAATCAATTTATATAAATACCTATTATCAATATATAACTCAATCAGTGAAGAATTAACTGAGAGTTTGTTTCAATGCTGGCTTCTTTCGCCCCATTTCTTCTATCATAAACAATGAAACGATATTGACTGAAAAATTGTTCAGTTTCTACACTGTTGGCCACTGTCAAATTAAATGTTTTCAAACATAGATATGTTGCTGTCAATGCCGCATCCTTAGTTAGAGTGCGAACACAAAAGAAACCATAAAGTGCAATTTAGCAAGTATATCCCAGATTCACGACCATTTCGCACTTTGTACGTGATGTAGCTTTTCTTTAACCGATTTTGCATTTTATCGCACATTGAAAACCTTCAGAAATATACTGCACCAACCGCCAAACATGTAATTACTAATTTTCTCAGCGTTCGGTAACATTTCACATTTTTATCCATTGCTAAAATCTACCAGCTCTAGTCTGGTGTTTGGCTGGTATCTCTAACAACTACGGTCTGTGCTGTCCATTTAGAAACTCATCGACTGCACTTGGATTTGATTGATTGATTGGTCGTATTTATAGGTGTGTCAATTGCGATGTTCACTAGTCCCTTAAGTGTAGTGCATGTTATACCTTGGGAGGTGGCGAAGTTCTTGCTCCGCTGGATGATATCAGCCTCCGACGTACAGGTTGGCTTGCGGAGTTTCTCCCTTTAAGTATCTTCCCTAGCAGGGCATTGCCCCACCCGGAACGAGCTGTAAACTCCGGACATGTGGGGCTGTGTGATGCAGACAATAGTCTGAGTGCGTGTGTGTGTGTGTGTGTGTGTTTGTAAGGGGAGAGGAGGGGTCAAGGATACAAACAACCCGAATGGTCCGCAGCTCGTTTGTTGTTGCTCTGCCATTCGCCTGGTATTGGTGATAAAACCACGGAAAAAATCCGATCGGAGGAGCTAGCAGTTAAAATTGCCCCCTCCCCGCAGCTGTTGAATTCGACGTAGTTGTGTACGTAGGTAGTCTCGAACATCCGCCCCCGTCGAGACTTGGTCACTAGGACCTCGCATTTAGTCACGAATGTTGCAATTAGCTATCTCTACCTGGTAAAGTTAGGGAGGGTCCATTTTGCTTGTACCAAGTCGTGGTCGGGACTTGGTCCCCTTCTGGACTTGGTCAGTAGGACCTCGCAGTTAGTCACTAATGTTGTTGCACTAAGCCATGTCAGCCAGGTAAAGTGAGAGAGGGTCGAATTGGTTGTACCGAGTCGTGCTCGGGACTTGGACAAAGATCTCCCGGTCCGAGTGTGCTGCGCTGAAGCATGTCAGCCCGGTAGAGTGTGTGAGTGGAGGAAGACAAGCGCGGTCGCTCCTTGGGGCAGAGCGCTCGAGAGGGCAGGGGCGATCGATGGCCCCCACGCGCCTCCACTAGAGCCCAGCGGCGCCACCTCGCCAAACACTCCGCCCCCGCCACGCCCCCTCCCTCGCTTGTCATCTCCTCCCTGCCACGCTCCCCCCCGCCACGCCCCCGCCACGCTCTCGCCACGCCCCTGCAACGCTCCCGCCACGTCATCGCCACGCGCCCGCCACACCCCCGCCACGCCCCTGCCACGCCCCCGCCACGCCAACGCCACGCCCCCGACACGTCCCCGACACGCCCCCGACACGCCAACGCCACGCTCTCGGCACGCCCCCGCCACGCCCCCACCACGCACGCGTTTCCTCGCTCCCAAGCCCCACACACCGTTCCTCTAGCAATCGCACCGCCTCACCCCGACCCCTCGCTGCTCTTGACCACCCCCCCCTCGCTCCTCGCCCTGCATTATACCTCCCCGTTATTACTGCCTGTCACTCCGTCTGCGCGCCTCTGGGCTCTCGTCGGACTAGGCCGTCTTCGATTCCGCTGCCGCCCTCATTTCTTTCTTCCCTCGGCACCAACCACCCG
>BLKR01017159.1:0-14825 GCA_011170035.1 Teleogryllus occipitalis
AAGTATAATCAAGTCATCCACATATAACGTTGCCATAACGTGTTTCCATCACTTGTACGATTCCGTCCAGGCAGTACCTTGGGGGGCCCCGCTAATCTTCAAACCAAACGGTACTCTAGTGAAGACGAAGGTGATGCCTTGAAACGTGAATATATATATATATATATATATATATATATATATATATATATATACATATACATATATATATATATATATATATATATATATATATATATATATATATATATATATATTGGTATATTGCTGGTCTGACGGAGCAATCCTGTATCTGCCGATATGCATGCCGAAAATCCGTGCTCGTAAACCACTCTTTTCCACCGAAATTCAACAGCATGTCGCTAATTCTGGGTGGTGCGTCGAGGTATGGCACCGTCACCGCATTCAACTTTTTCAAGTCTAAACACAGACGAACAACGTCCTTCTTAACGACCAGAATTGGGTTAATGTAGGCGGTGGTTGCTTTCCTGATAATCCCTTCTTGTATCATTAGTTGTTTTAGCGTTTTCACTTTGTCGCGATACACAACAGGTATTGGATCATTCTTGGCTTTGAAGAGTGTGGAGTCCGTCAGTTCGATCCGATACTCATATCCCCGTGCAAGGTCGCATTTGTTTTCAAAAACATTTCTGACTCGCTTTAACATATGAAAAAGTTCGTTTTTGACCAACAGTCAGTTTATTCTCCCCCCAACTTTCTTCTTTCATTCTTCCATTAATTCATGGTTTTATTTTAAACTACAGCTTTCGATTTCTTCGATCGTCCTCCTTCCTTCGTCTTCAACTTCTTCCTCCTGCACATTTTTTTTCTGTTGATCATTATCTGCAGTTCTTCCATGTCAATAATCATGCCATCTTAGGCCAGAAAATAAATGCCGGTAATCACAGGATATATCAATTTCTTCACAGCCAGACATACTACATCATTAGCCATACCATTAACTGTTATTTCCAGCATAGCTTGTTTGGTGACAGGATCCTTGTATTGTTGGTTGGCAATACCATCATATTAATCCCCTTTCCAATTAGCTCTTCACACAGCTCTTCTGCAATCACAGACATCGCCGACACAGTCTCCAATGCTTGACTTGTTACATCGCCAAAACTAATTCTAATCATTGTAGAAATCACGACCGTTAATAAGTAGTAGGATAATGGATCACGGGATCGGTCAATTAATGAATTACACTAGTTTGCCAACGTTTCGGAATATTTAATTCCTTCATCAGGGCTAACAAACAAAAAACACAATCACAATAAATAAGGACAAACTCTTCTGAACAACAACATAAAAAAACATGAATGAACATACATGTAGAAAAATAATTACACAGATAACTAAATAAATACATTATATACTGTATATCTAAGTCAAGGTCATATAAAGGATACACACCTTATTAATACATATACTGGTCAAACATAATGTTCCTCCACAGCACAACTCCAATACAGAGTTGCTGAAGCACATACGTCCATAGCAGGTCCGACCATGGCCACGGCCCGAAAGAAAGTGAATGAAAAACCAGTATATTGTCAGGACCACGTGCTAAGCAACTCCATGCCGGAACCATGCATATCCGGTTTCATTATCATTATTCATTTATTTATTTATTTACCCTTTTTTATTAAAAAAATTTGTATCTTTTCATCCGAACCCGTGTTACGGAAAAACAATTGTTAACAATTATTTGTATTACTATATTATTAATAAGGTACCCTTAATAGATATCTTGAGTATTGAGAGAAAATGTAAATCATAGTATATTACGTACTTCCGGTGAATGTGTGTTGATATTTATATTGCTTAACTTCATAGGGTCAGTTTTTTGTTGTATTATTTATTTATTTTAATTTTTCTGTTTTTAACAATCAGAATACATGTCAACTGGGGTTTGCACAACGTAAACTCTACAATATTTATCAATGGAACACTCATATGAATGAAGCCATTGACATCATTGCCAACACAACCAACCAATTTATTTATTTATTTATTTCCCTTATATATTATTATATTAATATTAATATTTTTTTTGGATACATAAATACTTAAAATTATATTGTATATATAATATAGATGCCATACCAACCCTGACTAGGGTGGGCAAAAATATAAAAATAAATAAATAAATAAATAAAAAAGAAAAAATAATACAATAAAAAAATTAACAAATACATTAGTTGAAACCATCAACCTGGAACCCTCAGTATTCTGCCCGAATATTAATTACCCACCATACAGTACTCAATTCTCATGATCCCATTCACGTTAAGCTATTGAGTGATACAATTGAATATAATTGTGATATAACTGTTACCGATAATTATACTAGGACAAAACTACCAATATACATTATAACCTTCTGACCCTGGATGTAGATATGAGATTACTATTAAGATTTGAGAATGTATGGAGTGATAGATACTGGTATTACAATCCATCTTCAATTAAAATGAAAAGTTGTCACATAAAATTTCTGGAAAGCTCAACAATTTTCCGTGAAACTGAACTCAAAATTACGCATTTTGAGAAACGCCCAAATGCAATTTTCTCAAAAATGGCTTCAAACTTTTTCCAACGGATAGTGTTAATTACACTTTTTAATATGACGTAAAGTTATTTTGGTGTATTCTTTTGTTTTTCAAAAATTACACAAATGTATTTTTTTTTAATATCTCTCACGCCGTTAATACGCACATTTCCATCGATTTGTATACATTTTTGCATTTGCAAGTGAAAGTGCTTTAACTGACTTCAAATTAAGTTTTTCGAAAATCAATAGATTCCTGTGAAAAAAAAACTTCACGTTTCGCATTTACAATAACACTTAAACGCCATTTTTTTAAAAACGGTTTAAAATTTTTCAACGAAAATTGCCATTTAGAACGAGATTTTACTCTTCTTTAATACTCTTGATGCAATATTTCAGTTCTACTATTAGGAAACCGAAAAGTTGAAAAAATCTCAAAACAATGTACTTCGGGCAGCGATAGATACCTGCTGGCAAGAGAATGGAGCAATACCGTAAAGCCAGTCCACACCAAGGAAATTAGAACATTTCACTACGAGAAAGTCTGTGCCATTCCGTAGCAACACTAGTTTATCACAGAGATCTTGCGTGCTGCGTAATCGCGCATTGTTTCACATGACGTTCGATAATAGGGAGTTTTAGCGCCACGCGTAAGGTAGCGACATTATGCACTAACAGACACGTGACCTTGAAGTCATAACGTCGTACCTTAGGCCTAAGATACGACCTTATACCTTCATAAATAGTGCACGCCTACAGGAGACTCTACGGCCATCTTACAAGTGGCAAAATGGCCGCGCTTACAAGAAACGTTGGGGATTGTTCCATCACCGACAAACCGATTCTCGCATGCGAGGCAGTTACAACTATTCCTTACTAACTCGACAACGTTGGTAAGAATTAACGGTAAATTTTGGAGAAGTGACAGAAAATAAATTTGCGAAAAAGAAGTTGAAATCATATCTTTGGAATAGGTTATGTCTTACTCTCATAATGAACGCTGTTTGAAAATATTTCCTACGTTCTCAAGAACAGTCGATTGAAAATTCCAGACTGCATACTCATTGCAGAGGCCCACAAAATCTAAAACTCCGAACACAATGTACATTTATTATACTATTGTATCGTATCGTGGTTTACAAATCTCGCCGCTAGCCTCGACTCTCTGATATATTATGCAACTTCTTTGGTCAACGCTTGAAACGTTTCTTTTGTTCTAATGCAACGCAATGTCGCAATTGATAAAACTCTTCTGAACGTTGTTCATTATGACTGTATAAAGTAGTTAGTCACGGGATCAATAGAGTTTAAGGATGCCTCTTTACGCCTGGTGCTAAAACTCCCTAATAACTGCCCATTAGCCATGCGGAAATTCATCTGGTGTTCCTTTCCCCGGCATCGATCAAAGAATTTTACAACAAAGTCATCAAAGTTTTCTGGGGAAGGGTGCAGGGTCTTAAGCCAAATCTTGGCATTCCCTTCCAACATTTGATGCAAAAGCATGGGCTTGTGTTTCTCTCGGTCATTAAACAAGACGGAAAACCTTTTAAGTGCTTTAACGAATATGATAGCAAATGATAGAATATGATAACAGGAAATAGAAATTTCTATTCCTGTGTAAATGTGGTAGTATTTTGTGATGTGAATCTACTCATGTGATCTTTCAACACACAAAATAAATATTTATTTATTTTACTTTACAGTGAAATTTACAGTAAAATACATTTTACAGCAAACAGCTAATAGTATGTTTACCTATTTTTTAATGGTAATGGTAAAACAAGAGGAACAAATAGTTTCTAATTCTGGTCCGCAAATTGTGCCTGAAATGAACATTTCAAAATAGCAGTTTGACAGGAGTTACAAATCAATTGCTAAAAGTTAAAACAATTGTTGCTAAAATGCTAAGTATTTACTCATCTATTGACAGTAATTGTGGACGGAAAATCGCTCTCAGAAATATTTTTTCGTCGTGGCGTACGCGCAGTCAAAATATCTCCTTCGGCAGGGAAATACGACGATATTTCCGCCTCGTACGTAGACGAACTAGCCCTATCCCCCTGAGACAGCGTCCTTTCTATCCATTAGGATGTTGCACCAATCAGAAACATCTGTGGTTCTACCTGCTTGCGATTGGTCAACGCGTTCCTCCCCCTGGCCGCGGGGTGTTCAAGTTTGTCGGCATGGTTGGGAAGATTTTTGTGAGGGAGAGGGTACATCACATATGACGTACTTACAACAACTACATATAAACAACAAATCACTAAAACTGTAGCTAGCTAGCTGACTAATGAAACAACATAAAATATTTAACGTGAATAAATTAAACGTTTTGCTTTGTATTTGGTCTTATGATTACGAATGTAAAAATTGTCATGTTTTCATGATTTTGTCAACTTCTAATACTTTATCTTCAATATGTTCAGTACCTTCCATTTGCAAATATTTCGCGATGACAAAAACAATGCAAGACCCACCAAAACAGATCTTTTTCAGAAGCAATACTACACAATGAAAAGATGTGCTCTTATTTCTTAAAAATTGAATTATTCGTAAATGGAAAGGCTAAAATACTGAACGTAACATGTGATAAAGAGATGTTATTACACTCATGGTATAAAAGAAAACGCGCTCCTTTTGTCGCTCGTTTTCTTGAACATCCCTTTCATGCAATAATACCACTCTTTAGGCACTAGTCTGGTTAATTACTATTATTTTACGTCAAAACCAGTTAAAAGCTAAGACAAGCTACGGGGAGAAGTTAATTCTATGCCCGTTTTCAGTATTCTGTTATTCCTACCCTAAGCCGTATAGTACTAGAATTTTTAATTCAGAAAAAAATAGCGTGACTGCCAAATCTTGTGAGGGAGAGAGTACATTTTTGTTCATGCTTCATGGCAAACTGCAAATACCTTGGGTACGTCTATATTGTGGTTTCCTTATTAAACGATTTGGCCCCGTTCTTATTGGTAGGTGTGCATTTTTAATTACACGGTGGAATTTTAATTGCAGACGTGTAATTAGCATAGAGATAATTAACGATTTTTCTTGGAAATAATGAGCATATTTAGTTAACTAATCAATAAAATAAGTATTATATTGTTCTACACACTTTAAAAATAAATATTTTGCAATCTCACTTCGAAGAAGATAGTTGTACCATTAGCATCCTCTGTTTAATGAGTTTCAGGGTGTTCGTTTACATGTTCGGGAACTTGGATGGAAGTGAGACATACAATTATAGTTTTTGCCGGAGGATATTATTTATGGCACAGTCTTGTAAAAACATAGATGCTTTGTTTTTAGCAACAATATTGTTTATTAAAATCGCAGTTTCCAATGGCTTATCCATCAGTTTCCTGATACAAAAACATGAACAACGATTAAAACATTCAATTAAGGACTAATATATTATTAGTGTATGATTGAGTTTTTATTAATATACACATTTATCAAAGAAATTTGGTATGATGTTAAATTCTTTTAAATACTCTTGTACAAGCAGATCATTCCACACTAATGGTTCAGAAATGCAATTGGACGAAACTTTGGAAAATTATGCTATGTTTGAAATTGTATGCAGGTAATGCATGCCCGTAATTGAATGAAGATATACTTTGTGAAAATTATTAAAAACGAATTAAAGAGTTCTATTGCATGTTTTAGGGTGTATATTTTAAATGATCAGCAAAAACTAGGCAAAATTTACACAAAAATATTGTTTTCAAATATCAAAATGCACTTGTGCACGTGCTACAGTTGAATTAGATGAAATACATTGATTTCTAATTTAATCCGCTGTATGACATGAGAAAAATTCTTTAAAAGCTGGGAGAACCTCGACAACACTTGGTAAAGAGTAAAATGCGATATTTGGATCCCGGTTTCCAAGAGTGAGCTGATGGATTCAAACATAGAAGTTCGCTTAGGTGGGTGCTTGTCAATATTGCAATTAAGATCATTATTTGATTTGCAATTCCCATCATTGAATGACTTGTGCAAAATAGTCTCACCGAATGGCAAATGCTTCAAACCGAGAGTGCAGTAGTTTCCTAAATAGTGGTGCATGTGTGAATGTTCACGCAGCGATGCATACGTGAAATTTCAATCAGAAGGTTCGTTAAATATTTCAGACCTTCGTTCTGGAATACATCTCTTCGTACTCGTATCACTGTACATAATAATATACCAATTTTGTGATGACAGTAAAGGACAAACAATCTCGGAATATTTCTAAAATTTGCACTTTTCAAAAAGTCAAAGATTTTAACGAAAAGTGACTCTACGCTATGTTTACAAGCATAAATTGCTATAACTAAAAAAATAAAGAAAAAAATTTAAGACTTTTTTAAGAATTTAAAAAAATTATAATTTCCTGCTAAACATACCTGAAACTTTCTTATTATTTCAAAAATATCCACCTGATCACTTTAACGCTTTAATGTTTTAGAAGATTTCTTCAATAACAATTTCTTTTACCAATTTTGTAGTTATCCAATATTAATTTTTACTTTCTGATGTACGTACGTGGTACAGAGAGAATTATGTAATGATGCGGCGGATTTTTGGCAGAAAAAGTTCATTGCCGGGCCCTGATGACAAAAAAGTAGATAAACCCACTTGCTAAATTAAGAAAAAACGATCAAACAAGAGGAGTACCCAGAATCCCTGTATTGTGGGTCCTTGATAGCGAAAAGTCAATTGACGCTAAAACGTCCGTTCGTCCGTCTGTCTGTCTGTCTGTCTATCCACCTGTGAACACTACTGGAGTCTAAATCATACGTAGGTTTTTTCCTAATTGAAGAAACCCATGCCCATCACGCTCTCACGAAGCTTTGCAACGCTGAAAAACATTCCTTAAAAGTTGAAGGTACAGTACTGGAAACATAAATTGATCGCGGCCGTCTGCGGCTAAGTTCAGCTTTTGCACGGCTTGGACAGCCCTTGTCATGACGAAACGTCGCAGGCGGAGCCTCACAAACCATCGTAGCCAATCTCAACGCAGGGGGGAGTGCCCTAACAAAATTACGTCGTACAAAATGGCGGGCGCCGCCAGTTCAGATGTGGAAGTATTTTCAAATGAAAAATACATGAAAGAAACACTTCAATGAACATGAAAGTAAATTCATTGAAATATATATGAACTCATAGCACTTAACCACTGTTAACACAATTCTTTTTTAAGAAATTACATTGATGTCAGATAAAATAACACTAATTTTAGAACAGTTACGTTCTTATAGATATTTAAATTCCAATATTCTTGTCCAACCGCAATTTATGAACTTTATCAAATGACCAGTTTACTACAGAATCTTGCGATAAGAAAAACGATTATAATTGCATATTTTCAATTGTTCATATGTATATTACATTTGCAAAAATGCAAAATACTGTCTTTCTCGAATCGTTAGGACTTCTAGGGAACCATTTCAATAAGGGAAAGTAAAATTCAAAGACCAGCTGTATATTTATCATTAAAGTAACAATTAAACTAGATATTAAGCAATTAATTTGCATCTCATGTCAAAATTGTTATTTTGCTATCATCAAATCAGGGGCAATTTGGGGACAATCCCCGGCAGGAATAGCGCACATTTCGGAATTGTTTATAAAATTGTTAATTGTTGCAAAATTGTTAATTCGCAGTTTTTGGTTCTGGGACATCAGAAAACCCTTCCCACTTTAGAATTGCAAAAATTGTAAATTGTTTATAATTTTACAAATTTTGCAATTCTGTTTTATTCTCTCATCTCATTTCCCTTTACACAAGATGCAAAATTCCGCAATCTAACCGGAGCTATCGCCTTTCGTTTTCGAGATATGCAATTGTTTATAGGATCTTAGCGTCTGATGACAACCCTCAGTTGTTTCCAACCCCCAATGCATTCGATCTTGGCTGTCAAGTATAAAATTCAAATAGTTTTGCAGTGTCTTGCTTTCTGCTGATTAAATTGTATTAACGATTTGTGACTTACGACAAATCGGTGGAAATTGTTGCTCATAAGCGGTTTTTTAACTTTCGATTCTTCATGTATCGTTGACACACGTTTTATTATAAATAAATTCTCTGGCAAATTTCAAAACGCTGAGACGAACTGTTATCCTGCAAATTTGAAGATTTCTTTGTGGTTGAATGCATTCTATTCAGTGGTGCAAAGTGTATGCCAATAAGTTTAACGTCTAGCGAGGAAATTCATTATTAACAAATTATTTTGCAAAATGCTTTTGGACAGAGCGGTGGCATGAGAGATCATTTTCGTATTTATTCCACGAGGCAAGTTTTAGGCAACAGATACATTCTGTGTATTAATTTTAATTTTGGTGAAATTGAATCACATGTGAATTTTCAAATACAACCATACATTTTTACCTGTAATCAATATATCAATAGAGAAATTCAATGATGTCTCATTTGTTAATAATTTAAAGAGTAATAATGTGGATTTGACACCGGGCTTGAGCAATCCTTAACTCTAAGGCAAGCAACGCTTATCATTGGCTCTTCTAGTAATTCAAGTGGCCTAGCCTCGGAAGATTTCCCCGTTCTCCTCGCCTTAAAAGGCATAAGAGGCGGAGTCTGTAGAAAGTGGCACCAATTCAATAACACTTCCCTCCCCTCGAGAATGCTTCGTTACTCCCTTTTGTAGGAACACGTTCTTGTCGTGTATTAAATTGTGAAAAATAATTTAAATTCAATATAATAAACGAATAAGAATTTCTTTGCATTGTAATGCTACACACATTTAAATATAGAAATAAAACATGCAACTAAACAGTATACACATGTTTTAGGAAGACGAAACTTCTTTCTTATTATAACACTCATTTGTATACTTTTCACAGACAATATTGAGAAGTACACCATCAGTCTGATGATTTGTTCTGTAATAATCGATCTTATACCTAATTGACATGTAATGATAGAAATTTCTAACGTCTGGTATTGGAAATTAAGCATGAGCTCAGTTAATTTTAATGAGAGAGCAATTTTGTGATGAAAATATTTTTTTAATGCATATATTCCAAGTCCATATACATCCTTACATTAATTAACGTTGTTTCCATTTCCATTGAAGGCAAGGACATAACATCCCTCACGCGCCTATGTTTTTAAATGACTCTCAGAGAGGTCACTTGCTCTAGTCGCCGTGTTATTGAATTGAACTCTTGAAATGTTCTGTTCATACAGTAGTTCCCGAAACACGTAAATTCCAACAGGCGATCTCAAACTTATAGTAGTAGCACCCTACTTTCAAACATTAGTAGATACCGCGGACTGTGAGACCCCACGTCAAGTTCGAAACATACTTCATTGTCGTTCATGAGCATGTGTTAATCTGTCCAACTTTTTTTGTGTCGGAGGGGCTGTGATTCTTGGAGAGATAATAGTGTAGTGGACATGCAAACCACTCTATGCACCTAAGCGAGTTCGTTTCCTAGTGTGGACAAAACGTTTGGGGATTGGAACCCTTTCTGCGGACTTCATGAATTATTATAATACTGCGATACCGAATAATGCGTCCTATTATCATTATAGTTTTAATTCAATTTTTTGTCTTTCATTTTGTTTGAATTTTAATCAGTTTTCTGTTTCTTATATAATTTTGTTAATGTATTTTAGAAATGGGGTTTAACTGATGCCAATGTTATACTTGATTTAAGCTAAATTGCTGTTTCCAAGTACTCGCAGTTCAAGTCACGTCTTATTGCGATCGGTGAGCTGAAGAATACCTGCATTAAGAGTGGACTGACAATATGCCAAGCTTCAGAAAAAAAATTTCCGGATCTCGAAGGGAATATTGATGACTAAAATAAAAGATTGTAAAATGTCGCGATCGTAATAGTTGTGACTGTCAATCAAATAATATCCTAGCTGAATCTATAGCAAGGGCGGTCAATTTTGCCCACATGGGCATTCGTGTTCCTATTTATGCCTCGCGGGTGCTGCCACTCAAAATCGTCGCTGCAGCGGGCAACGAAAGAAATTTGAGCGAGGAAACATTCCTGGGAGGTGGGTAACTTAATTACAAAAGAGAACAATGTTTTCATGAGGTTTTTATTCAATAAAACATAATAACTGTTGTAAAAAGCGCTTATTTATTGGAAAATAGAAAAATTCGTAATGAAAATTTTCTGAGAAATAGAATTATACAGAGTCCCACCAACTGTGGGCCACCTCATAACTTCTAAACGGTTCCCGATATCGAAATGTAGTTTTCGCTTAACAATGCGGAATCATGGGGGAAGTAATGTGCGATAGAGATATAATTCGAAAAATTTTTAGTTTTCGAAAAAATTAATTATCTTTGATTTTTTAAATGGGGCCATATATTTTTTTCACTAGCGATAGATAATCATATATAGACGAATGCATTCATGTAACATACGTTAATATTTTGATAGTATATTGAGTATAAAATTATTCTTTCAGACATATGATTTTGAACTAAATGTACGAGATTTCCTGTTAGCAACCGTTGCCATTGTCGCATTAGGGGAAGATTGCCTTCGCGGCGCCGGCACTTTTGCGAGAACAGGGGAAAGGTCGCGAAGGCCACTTTCCCCAAAAGCGACAGTGTCGACGGCTGCAAGAAGAAAAATTGCACGTATAATTTCAAATCTCAAGCCTCATAATATAAATATATAAAAACGGGTTTATAAGTTTATATTATTATCGGTTTATTACATCACTACCAATGCGTGAACTATTTTTTTTATTTCATCGCAAAATATCAAAAAATACTAATACAGCCTTACCAATCCGTTTGAATTCATGTAATTCTGCAATTACAAAGTTAATTGTGAATTAACTTAAATTAATTGAGTAATTTACATTAATTAAATTAAGTTTAAAAAATTAAAGACTATTGAAATATTTTATTGAAGTTTCTCAAGAAAATGTTTCAGTCTATCAGAACGGAGATGGGGAGGTACGCTTTCTCTAATTGTAAATTGGGAGTCAGAAAATAAACGGACGCAGAATATTGCCTGGGACGTGGGAAAATGAATATTACGCAACACTGTCGCTTAATGTCATCATTTGACGACTTTCCTGCTTTCGAAACATCAAAATATTTTAGAAGATAACATTATTATTCAGCTTCATTTGTTAGCATAAAGTACTCGATAAATGGATTAAGACGTACTTTTTTCGTTGGGACTCATCAGGGCTCTAACTTATCGCACGGTAAAGAAGTTATTTCGCTCAATGAAAGTAAGTTAAAATTAATAGTTTTTTTACGAACGTTATTCTGGTGTTTCCATCACCAAACAATTGTAATATCAAAAAACTAGACTATTACCATGCATGCCGCCATTAGTTTTTATTAATCAAAATTTCGAAAAAACGTACTGCTAGCACTTCGGTTAGAACATTATAATATGTAATTTCAGTACATTGTCCATAATCGTTACACTACGCAAAATTGTGTGGAGTGGATAGTTAACGTCAGAAAATAACTCCAGTTACTTGTATTGATATACAGGACTGTTTGGTTAACTGCGCCAGATATACTTTTTTTGTTTTTGCATTTGTTCATCTTAAGTTAGCCAAACTTATTATATAATAATATGAAGTTAATATAAGAAACAGTAATACAAATTATTAATTTTCAAGTTTTAGCAAATTTCGTGGGATGCAGAAACGTAGACGAAAAAAGATTCACTTAACTGCAGTATGGGATTAACTGATGCTCTTATTGTGGTGACGCGAATTATTAAGAGCATGCTGAACACAGTTATACGAGTATATTATAAATAGGAGACAGATTTTAATGAAATATCATTTTTACTTTCTTGCATACCTACGTATATACGGAGTGATATACGTAATGTAGAGAAAGTTATGTAATGTTGCGCGAAAAAACGGTGGATTTTCGGCAGAAAAAAATTCATTGCCGGATCCTGATAACGAAAAAGTGGATAAATGCAGTTGCTTAATTAAAAGAAAAAAGTCCTCTAATATGTGATGTAGCCAGAATTCCTATTTTGTTGGTCCTTGATACCGAAAACTAAATTGCAAGCGAAACGCCCGCCGTCTGTCCGTCTGTGAACACTACTAGCGCTTACACCATGCGTAGGATTTTTTTCAAATTGAAGAAACATCTATCTATCTGTAGTTGAAGATTTGTAATTTTGAAAACCATTCTTTAAAACTTGGGGGTTTTTAGATCATGCCCCAAGGACATTCTCGAAATTTTCTCAAAAGTTTTGTTCAAAATGTTTTCTTTAAATTAATTGTAATAACAGAGCAAAATACACTTATAAAGTGACATAGGTTCTATTTTCACGGTTTACAGGATTTTCAAAAATTGCAAAAGTTTGAATTTTTCTAGCGTCTTCTCACAACTGAAAAAATTGCAAATTTTTTTGCGAAAATTGACCAATTGAATAACAAAAAATTAAAATAATGTTAAAACGATAATAATATAGAAGATGTAGCATTACAATACTATGAAAATCGAAAACAGTACACTGATTTTTGGAAGGTTTAGATACCTGTAAATGCCTTTTATCCAAAAGCACAATTTTTTGGAATTGATCACTTTTATCAATAATCCTGCGATATTTAAGAAGCTATTTAAACAGTAAAAATAAAAAATGCCATTACATATTTATGGGCTTTAAGAGTGTAATATAAATATATTGGGGATCCTATTGTATTTTATTTCAATTATCTATGTCCCCGTCTGAAGTTGGGCCTCATGGCAGTTGCATAGGCCAAAGGACGGCCTTGCGAACAACTAGAAAACTCTAGCAGAAACTTCTACGAATCTAATACGAACGATATGTTAGAAAGAATAAAGATATCAAGTTTAGAAATTAAGAATACTCTTCTTATTCCTTTACAAAAGTTCAAAATGTTAGCAACTCTCTGATATTTGGAAACAAAATAAAATCGCCGTTTTTGTAAGCTTAAAAAGTCTTCGTACACACCTGTTGAACAAAACATATTAAGTTATTTAATACTGGGTATGAATTCCATTTGCTTTGATTATTGTCTCTAGTCTTTGCAACATAGATTTCAGCAACGTTGCCGTAGTCGCAGGGTCAATTGAACTTCGGTCTCTCAGACCTCTCATGTTAAATATTTTTTTATTAGACAAACTGTATTTTCTATTTTCAATCCCATAACTGACCACATATGACCTACGGGATCATATGTGATCAGTGAATATTAGGGAATTTAAGACGTGAATGAATTTGCTTTCTTAGTGTTTTAAGGTAGCTATGATCTAGTGGCGCCTCTAGGGTGACCAGATTAGTAGCCAGGGAGGGCACCAAATATAGGAATATTTACCGCTTAAATGTCCGACCTATTTTCATTACTGGACATTTGATTGATGCAAAAGTCTGGTCTAAGGGATCCCAATTCTTTTGTTAATATTCTGTCTTCATAATTCAAGTTTCTGTTGGGTAAATATATTACTTTATTCATGTTAAAAATGGATGACAATATTCATATTGTTTTGTGAAATTTTTAATTTAAAACACGTTTACGAATTCTCGTACAGATCAAAATACAACCAATTTTGCACAGAAGCATTGAGGAACAAATTTTTTAAACACCGTGCTAACATACGTTCCTAACGTGTTTGCAAATGTCAAAATTCAGGCAGACACATGGCGCGGTCGCACATGATTTGTGACCGACGAGTGCAATAAGCTCACATAATTCTCTCTCACTTTCTTCTCTACAATGAAGAAACCATCCTCGTGTTAAAGAGCCAAGCGGCGGCCACAGGCCTCCTGTGTCCAATGCCCTGTTGCCAAATCCTGAGCTGTTGCCACTTGCTCGGTTATCGCTTCCCAGCTAGGATAACACAAATTACACTGCTGGCTTGAATAGCCGTTACAGCTTTCTTTCGGAAAATAAGGGTTTCAGTGCAGCTGGTAATTAGTCGATTCTCAAAAATATTTAATTGAAGAAAGCACCTACCATTGACGCAGTTATTCACTTTCTATTCATCTGACTACCAATACAAACAATAAAAAACCGGTCTTATTTTCTTGTTTTATTGGTAACGGTTACGTAATATATTACAACTTTTATACTACTAACACTCCACTCTTCTAATAAACCTTAAGGGAATGACAGAGACACGGCTGAGAGACAAAAAAATATATAATTATTGAAAAGCAAAACGATATATAAAATTCCACGTCTACAACTGATTTCAAAGTCATTTGTGAGATACATACTCTAATGTACAGAATAAAAAATGAGTAGTGCAGGCTAGGATTTGAACCCGAGATCTTCAGCACAAGA
>BLKR01017160.1:0-14813 GCA_011170035.1 Teleogryllus occipitalis
ACATACACATTTTCCATTTTACCATTTTGAACCTAAGAACTGAGTAAATAGTCAAATTGAGAGTTCTAATGAACATCTACCCTACTACTTAGAGAATTATTCACATTTCTCCGCTTCTTGCAGTATTGTTTTCAATGGGGCGAGTAAGTACTCGTACTTCAGCAAGTCGATCTTCCCTCTGAGTAACCGATTCAAAATTTTAGTAGACTACCCATCTCTTGGCATTTTTAATATGTTTTGACAATTGTGACAGTCGTTTAGTCAAACAATTCAGTTGTCACAAATTTCTGTAAAAGAAGACGTTTAGATTGTATACGATATGTGTATATTGTACATTGTACATTAGTGTATATTGTGTACCGTATATTATTGTACTTTTTATTCTCTCAACCTACCTCAATTATTACACACTTTCAAACTCACAATGATTTCTTGCCACTTACTATATAACACGGACAAAAAGAAATACACGAACATTGACATTAATTACCACTTCAGTTACGGCGTTCTTTCAAATATTCACACAGGGACATTACATAACCTTATTCAAACTCATGAATTTTGCAATAATTCTGGACATTGATGAAATCAGTAGTAGATCTCAGACGTCATCCTCTGGTGGCGCGCAGCTAAACTATTGACATTGATGCACTCTTGAATCTATGATGTAAGGCTAGGCGAAAAATGTCCAGAAAAGTAATTATTTTGAAAAGATATTACCGTTTATGTTTGTAAATCATAGCCTATAGTACTCCAGGCTTTTAAAGGATGCTAGCACAAAAGTTTCATCGGTATTGGTTCAGTAGATTCAGAGATTACCGCGCTGGAAGACAACGCACTTCTGTCTTTATATATTAGTATAGATATGTAAACCATATTAATGTCTTTTTTATATTGAGTACTTCGTCTGTGAAGTGTGTGCAAACTGATTAGTCATTGGGCAACTGAGGTAGATGGTGGGATATAGGTGGATTTTCTAGAAAAAGAAAAGTTCGAGAGGGGACATCTTAGTGTAGGTGGTACTGATAAATGTTTTATCAGTAAGAAGATTTTTGTGATCCAAATATGGTATTCTGAAAGTAATGGAGACAATAAAACGTGTGGAAGTAACTGCGACAAACTAAATTTGGCGCTGAAGACACTTGATGCGCTGGGCAGGCGGGCTTGCTCTGGAAAAAGGAAGCAGCCGTGAAGATAAGACATGTCTTCTTAGTGTTTGGTTCATGAAACAAAGATAAAAGGCTTTTAATGGAGTGAGTAGATTAAATGTAAAGCAGTTTATTTTATTGATCTTTCTTATAATTTCCTTCATATCGTGTAGAAAACGGATTAATATACTATTAATCTGTTAACTCATAATGATAGTAAACTTCTGTACTAATAAAAGTGAATTCAACGACATGTAATCGATATCGATTCCACAAAATAGAGTGTGTGAATAGATACGAAATATTTACAGGCTCCTCTTCAGGATATGACGCAGTGTCCTTGCGAAGTTTAGTAAAGATTAAGACGACACAAATGCGGAAAATGAATAATTTAAATAATATGCTGGTAGATGCATCACGATTATTATTTTTCGCTTGTCGCTAAGAGACAGGTTCCTAATATATTCCGCCAGAGGCCAGCGGCGGTGCAGTAGGATCACAGAGTAAGCATAGGGAGATGGCCGCGTGATCGATTTCAATGACAGTTGACAGTGCGTGTTTTCACGGAGATTTTTATGCTGTTCATTTTTGTAACTCTACTAGAAAGCGCTGCAGCACAAGATGGCGCTTCAGTTAAATAATTCCCAAACATGGAAATCCAGCTTCATTATTGCTGAGCGTTGTGTGACGCGGGACGAGACCGGTGAGCGGGCAAGAGGAGCCAGCAACGCAGGATGAGGGTAGGAAGAGGGTAGGAAAGAGAGAGAGAAGGGGGAGAGAAAGAGAAAGAGGGGAAAGAGAGGGGATGAAAGAGAGAGGGAGAGAAAGAGAGGAGGAAATAGGGGGAAACAGAGGTATAAAGACGGAAAAGAGAGGGGGAGGGGGAGAGAGAGACAAGGAAGAGAGAGGGAAAGAGGAAAAAATAGAGAGAGAAGAGAGAGGAGAGAGAGGCGAAAAGAGAGAGAGAGAGTAGGGGAAAAGAGTCGGGGTAAAACGAGAGAGGCAAAAGAGTGAGGAAAAGAAAGTTAAAAAAGATAAATGGAAAAAAGATGGAAAAAGAGAGTAGGATGAAAGAGAGTGAGTAGGCTGAAAGAGAGTGAGTAGGGCAAAAGAGAGAGGGATAAAAGGGAAGGGAGAAAGAGAAATCGTTAAAGGAGAGGGAGAAAGAAACGAGGGAAAGATAGATGGGAAAAGGGGGAGGAAAAAGAAAAAGAAAAAAAGGAAAGGACAAAGCGGAAAAAAGAGGAGGGGAAAGATAGAATGGGGAAAAGAGAAAGAAAGGGATAGAAAGAAGTGGAAAAGAGAGAAAGGGGAAAGGGAGATAGGAAAAGAGAGAAGAGGGAAAGTAGAAGGAAAGAGAAGGGAAGAGGAAAGAGAAAAGGGGAAACGAGATGGAAAAGGAGAGAGGAAAAAGAGAGGGCGGGATAAAAGAGAGGAAGGGAAAAAGCGAGAGGTGGAAAGAGAGAGCTGGAATACACGTTTTAGGGTCTCCTTCAAAATACGTTTTTTAAAAAGGTCATTGTGTCTGTATATGTCTATCTGTCTGTCTATCGGTCTGTCTGTCTCTCTCCCTCTCACTGTTTCTCTTTATATGTCTGTCCCTGTCTGTCTCTGTCTGTTTGCTCGTTTGTGAACAACGCTAGTGTCTAAACCGTTCACAGGATTTTTTCCAAAATGTATATTCCCCGCTCAATCTAGCCCGACTAGAAAATTTTTAATTTAGAAAAACTTTCTTTAAATTTTGAAGGAATTAACATGATGTCCCTGGGACAGTTTCAAAATTTTCTTGAAAACGTCTTCAAATTTTTTCTTTAAATTTCTTGTAAGAATAGAGTGATATACACGTACAAAGAAGGTATAGGTCCGATTTTCAATGTTCACTTTAAACTACAAAAGGTTGGTGTTTTCGTAAAATCACTCTATACAAGGTTTCTATCTTAAAATAAAATTAATTTTCCGCAATTAGTCCTTAAATGAAATCATGGACAAAATTTTGACAATTTTCGCGTGAAATAGTAATGTTATAAAATATTAAAAACAAAATTTCTTAAAAATTGCTTCAAATTTGTCCTTAAAAGTTTTTGTATGGATTGTGCTAAATGTGCTCTACAAGGTAATATAATCGTCATTTTGCTATATTATTTTGTTTTTTCAACAATTACACATAATTTTTTAAATATTTCTCGTCGTTAACATTTATATTACAGACGTTATTTCTGTATTATTGCAATTGTGGATAGAAATGCTTCCAATGATTTTTAACGAAGTTTATGAAAAACTTAAAGTTTTCTGTGAAAATGAGCTCACATGCACATTTTCAGAAAGGCTCAAATGACATTTTCTCAGAAATCGTTCCAAATATTGAAACAAAACTTAAATATATTGAATCATGTTTAACTCTTCTATATTATTCAAGTCATATTTCATTCCCACCATTAGGGAACCGAGAAATTGAGAAAATGTAAAAATATGTCCTTAAGGGTCCTACAGATAGCAGCTGAGATGAGGGCGGCGACTCTGATGAGAGTCGCCGTCCTCTGAGAACTTGTGTTTTTCGTCGTAAATGTTTGTGATGAGAGGTCTGGGAATAATTAGTAATTCTATATGCAGTAGCATATTTAATTACTAATATATATGCTAATATAACAGCATGTATTAGTACTAATATTTATAATTACTAATATATATATATATATATATATATATATATATATATATATATATATATATATATATATATAGTACATTTTCAGAGTTTTGTGTCGCTGGTTTCTTAGAAATTGTACAAAACCGTCATTTTTCTGCAGCGTACTATAGACAGTGTCTCAGAATAAATATTCCAAACCTCTAGGACCCTTAGAGTGACTTCCTTCCAATGAACATATTGTGGAAAATGTCATATAACCGAGGAACATGTACGATGTGTGGCCTTGATTAATGCAATTCGTTAAGCACTTTTTTACACGTGCTGTTACAATTCATAACGTTTTGGTTTTTACAGCCATTACTGGCGTAGAACGACTATGGAGTAGTCCTCCTTTAATTTAATTAGTCATCCTCAGTTGTAGTTAGTCATTGCCTTTTATTCCTTAGTACAGGGGCTCAGCGCCGTTAGATTCCAGGTTTAACTATAAACACACTAAACCCAAACATAAACTATAAACAATGAATGAGTATAACTAAATTTATGAAGTATACGTTAAGACAGCTGATTAATGGAACAACATAAAATATTTTACATGAATAAATTCAATGTTTTACATAAAAAACATTTGGTCATAGCATTACAAATGTAAAAAATATAAATGTCAGTTGTGTTTACCTTTTCTAGAAAGTTCACCAGCAAAACTGTGACAGAAGTTACTTTTTTTCTTTCCAATGTTTATACATATATTCTCTCTCATACCTGTCTTAACGTTTCCTTTTGAAGTAATGTTTTAATGGCTTTGTCAGCTTCTTCTAATATTTCGTCCGGTATAAGTATATTTGTCTTCCATTTGACACATTTACAGCACACTACACTACACTACAGTAATCATACGTACACATTGCGTGGCCCACTAAAATAGGTCTTTTTCAGAATCAATACGGCGTCATCCAATGTTTGCCTCGAATGTTAAAGATGTGCTTGAGTTTCTCAAAATTTAAATTATTCTTATATGGAAACCAAAAGTATTGAACGTAACATGTGGATAAAGGGGTATAATTGCACTGGTGGTAAATAAGAAAACTCGCTCCTATCGTCGTTTTCTTGAACATACCACTCATGCACTTATTGCAATTAGCCCTCTTTATCCATTCGTTTCGTTAATTACTGTCAAGCGATGATTATGTTTATTATTCATAATCATGGACTATTCTGGTCAACACGTTCATGGATTGATATATGATATGTATACGATTTGATATATATGTGAAATAAATTAATTCTTGTATATTGGCCTAAATGAAATAAAGTTATTGTATAAATAAATATACACATGGAAAGAAAAAAATATGTTCGAATATGATTGGTATTATTTTTGTAAAGGGTAATGGTACATGGAAATTAATTAGTATTAGAATAAAAATGCAATAATACTTACTAGCCTATCGCAGATTAATACTGTAATTAATTACTTGACATAGGGTCCGAAGCAACAATAAAAATGCCATAATTTGATTTGAAGTCGATCTTTGGTTTTAAATAATATTAAACTGACAATGAAATTAAAATGCTTGTTTAATTTTTTTCAGGAGCGCTCCTGTTCTTGTGGGCCAATTGTGCTGCTGCTGCTCCAGAATGGCCCTTACCTTTTTTCCTGGAAGCAGAGAATCCTAATGCGAATGTTACATGGAAAATAGCTGCTTATCCACATACTGCACTATTGTCTATATGGGAAGGAACAGAGGGCAATATAGAACTAACGCGTTTGTCCTACAAGCCTGACGGTATTATGCTATAGTCTTCTTAAAAAATTATTGTTTAATTTACATGCGATTTCAAGAAATTTTAAAGAGAATGATTTTTTATGTCTGGTTACTGGAAAATCTCTGAATAAGCCCAGACACCTTTGTGTTTTCTCCATGTCACCTCTTATCGTAGCATTGTAAGCAAAGTTTGGAAATATAAAATTTGCACGGATTTTACTTGCACTTATGTAATTATGAAAAATGGCGTATTTACATATATCTACCCCTACTATAAATCGTTAGATGAAATTTGTGTGGATTCACTTCACAGAACATACTGTTTTCGGCAAGCGCGGAACACCAAAACGTCGGATAGTCTCTGCCACTAATGACAGATATTTCTGACAGATATTTTTATCTGGTTCTCTCCAATTTCTTACTCGAATGTCGTATGTGGTTGCATATATATGAATTTAAAAAAAAAATAGTTTCTTTATAAATCGCAAGAGCAATTAATTTCTTATTAGAATAATAAATTAGTATCAAATATCTGTTAAACTATGTTGTTGGTTTTATTCGATTGGGCACGTTGGTTCTCTCAATATTCGAATTTGAATATCTGGCATGGTTGAATAACTCTGATTCAGTTTTTAACAATATTTATTTAACACACGCCAACGTTTATAAATGTATCTTTGGGGTAATAAATTAGTATGGAATGTGTATTTAATTATTTAATAAGTTTCAGTTGTTTGTACTCATTGGTATTCTCCAATTTCCTATTCGAATAGCGTACGTGGTTGCATATATGAGGTTTTTAAAATTATTTATTTCATAAATGGTAAGAGCAATTAATTTCTGTTTAGAGTAATAAATTAGTATCAATTGTCTGTTATATTATAATCTTGGTTTTATTTGATTGTGCTCATTGGTTTATATTTTCGAGTATTTTCGAATATTTTCGAATATTTCGAATATTTCCTCGGTGTTGCGTCATGCAAGCTCACACCCGTCTTTGGCCCGAAAATACATGGCAATTAATTTCAAATTGTGGCAATTAATTCTTAATTAGTTAGCAATATATCATTTGAGGGTTTTCGTCGAGCTACGACTCGAATTTAACTTGTGTATGTGCTGGCGTCACGTCAAGTCACCTCTCTCGCGTTTTCGCCCCGAAAATACGTTTCCACGTAATTAATTGTCAATTAATTAGCAATAAATTATTTGAGGGTTTCCGTCGAGCTATGACTCGAATTTAACTTATGTATGTGCTGGCGTCGCGTCAATCCATCCCACTCGCGTTTTCGCCTCAAAAATACGTGGCAATTAATTCCAAATTGTGGCAATTAATTGTCAATTAATTAGCAATAAATTATTTGACATATTTTGTTGTGGTGTGCTAACTTGGCTGTTCCAGCTTGACGCACCTTTCCGGTACCTCGGGTTCATGAAATAGAAAAGAAAAAGTCATCTCGTGGCACAGAGGGGTGTCGCTCACCCTTTCACCAAGGTCCAAGTTCGATTGTTGTCGAATCTCATGTGAATTTTGTTCCAACAAAGCGAGTTTGGCTGCTTTACAAGGGCTAGTCCAACCCCTGTGAAGTGTCCTAAACCCCACCCCTCTCCTTATTCCTATCCCAATTCTGGCCCGTGGGTAGTGACGCAGGAGAGCGTAGTAGGAGGCGCGTAGTGGTAGATGCTACCAAGCGGTCCTCTTTGACAACTGACTACGACGGGACACGCCATGCTATGACAATATTAATGGAGGATTACTCCGCAAGCGCACTGATTTAACGAAGGATTACTCCCCAGCGCAAAGTGCTCAACGCCCCCCAAGGGACTTAGAGACGCGTTGCGTCAATTTAGACGCAACAAATAGAAAAAAAGAAAGAAAGAAAGCAGAAGAGAAACACTTGACAACTTTGATTTTCAGTTCTTTCTTAAATTCTAAATTAAATAATTTTCTACTTAAGTATATGATTTTTATGAATGTAACAAAATTGCCAATTAAAAACGATAAAATACTCGTATCATTATAAATCCACTTTTAAAATGTTGCTGTTGTGATTTGTGTTATTATTATTATTATTATTATTATTATTATTATTATATTAACACAGATGTAATGTTACCACTGTTATCAATGTGGATTGATAAGTCTGGTAAAGTTCCATGAAAATGGGAAATTTTATTATCTGGCGTAATTGTTGCTAAGAGTGGTTCTTTAAATGTCTCTGTTAAAATTTACTAACAAATGCAATGCGCAGCGGTTTGTTGGCGGCCGTCTTAATTGGCTGTGGTAACAAAAAGTGCAAAACTGGAGAAAGATTAGTTTCATGTGGTGATAAAACATTTCAAGTTAACCAAGTGGGCTGTGATCCAGGTACAATCTGAAGTGAAAGAGGTTCATGGAGATATCAGTACTTAAGGCTATTTATTACTGGATTAATGAATTTAAACCAGTGGCCGTACGCTCACTGAAGATGTAGATCGTCCGGGATGCCCGACTGAAGTTCTCAAGAAATGGTGGATAACACCCACGTAATTAGACCGTCGGGTGACAGTGCGTGAGATTTCTTAAATTGTAAAAAATTCATATGAACGGAGATGGAATATCCTGCTTACAGTTCTGCACATGAAGCTGTGTCCGATGAGTGCCCCGACTGTTGACTTCGGACCAAAAACGCACAAGAAGGTGCATTGCAGGATACTGTTTGGAGCAGTCTCAGCGTTCTGTGACTGTAGACGAAACGTGATCCACCACTATATGCACGAGATAAAACGGCAGTCGAAATAGTGGGTTTGCGAGAGTGAAAGAGCCTCCAAGAAAGCAAAACGAGTTTTGTCAGCTGGGAAAGTGATGGCAACGGCTTTTTGGGTCCCACGGGGAATCAAGGCTGACTATTTACAGAAGGGAATGATAGTGACGGCCCCTTATGTTTCAACATTATTGGACCGATTCCATATAGCGTTGAAGCGATCAAGAATCGCGCGTAAAAAATGCTTCTCCACCAGGACAATGCATCTGCTCACACGTCAGTTGTTGCGATGGCAGAAGTGCACGAGGTAGGCTTCGAAATTGTTCCCCATTCTTCCTATTCCCCAGATTTAGCACAGAGTGACTTTGACTTTTTCGTATTCCATAACCTCAAAATGTGTCTTGGAAAAATTTCGTTAAATAAAGGGGTAATGTGTGCTGTAAATGAGTACTTAGCAGTTAGACACATTTTTTTCTGAGGAAATAAAATAAGTGTAATATCGCTGGCACAAATGTGAATTGTGCCAGCTACTGGGAATTTATGTTGAAAAGTAATTTTTGGGGAGCAAAACTGTTTTTGTTATGGTTTTTACCAGGCTTATCGTACTAATTGTTATTAAGTATGATTTATAATTATTAAGTTATATTAAAAATATAAAACTATTTCTTTTAAATATTTAATTTGAGGCGCATTCCGGGACCTAAAATTTTGAGAATGAAGCACTGTTTGTTATTATGTGTTATAGGTGAGGAAGTACCAAAAATAATTTCCGGAGGAGGAGCCTTGGGCATAAAAATTGAAAGGGATGACTCCTCTTTAAATCCGATTTTCTTGCAAGCCACTGAACCCGGAGACTTTGAAGGAGGCGAAGAACGATTTGTCGTCAGATTGAGCGAGCCTACTGCAACTAGTACTATTGGTATTGTCACTGTGGAACTGGTGAATGTAAACGACAATGCGCCTATTATTACTAGTCCTCCGGAGTGCTTGGTGGAGGTAAGATTTTTAATTTCGTTATGCATCTTAAATTTTAGCCTTATTATACTTCACGCAATTCTGTGCCTGGTCAGAAATAATTGTTAACGAAATAGACTCTTCCATTTCATTAAAAGTATAACAGAGTGTTCTTTCATATTATTAGTACAAATAATTCGTATTATCAATATTAATACAATGTTTAATATTTATTTATAATTATTTTGCGTCAAGTCAGCAATATCGGTATGAATTTGTTTCACAATTGAAATAATATTGTTTATTTTTTAATAAAAATGGCTGTTGTACTTTTGATCTTTTTTGAAAATCCTAGAAGAAAGTAGTTATTTAACATTCTTTTTTTATTTTTAATTCACAAAAGCTACCTTTAATTTCTTTACTTTTGTCAATATACCGTATTTTCTTGGTTTGTAAATATTTTTAAATGTAATACAAAACTGTGCAATACCATCGTATACCTTGGATCACAACATAATGCACTGTGGACCAATTATGCATAGCCCTCTATGACTTATGAAAAGTCATGAAAGTCACAATTTCACCCGTTCTATGGAAATTGCATTGCATATCTTCATTCTTTGGGAAAAACTTCTCTTTTGGTTGATCTCGTGTACACTGGATGTGAATTCTGCGGGAATGCTCGTCAAAGTAGGACTTTAGAGGGGTGTATACGAAGGGGTGTATACGTTTTTATTTATCTCCCTTTATTACCCTTACCAGTTTAAAAGTAAATTTCTAATGCCACTTGGATTGTTGCTCGATACCACAAAGCGGTCAGCTTATATCTGACAATTGAAAAAATTTAAGATAGATTGAATGATTGATTTTTTTTTCGTGTTTCCGGGCGCGTCAACTGCTTTGGTCATTAGTCCCGTTAGTGTAGTGCATGTTTTGTCTCGGGAGATGGCGGTGATCTTCCTCCGCTGGATGGCGAGATCCGGCGCCGACCTACCGTCGGTTAGTGGGGTTTCCCCCTAACCAGGACTCTCCCACCAGCGGAGCACCTCCCCAGCCGGGACACGCTCTAAGCTCCCGACCGGTGTCTCGGAATATGTGGTTGTGTAGTGCATGTTAGTGTACGTGTGTGTGTAAGGGGAGAGGAGAGGACAAGGAAGAGGAAGGAAAGATCGCGCGCTGTCCGTGACCCGTTTGGTAGGGTACTGCTCCGGCATTCGCCTGGTGTTGATCGGAGAAACCACGGAAAACTACCGATCAGAGCAGCCGGCCGCTAGAATTCTTCTCCAGACAGCGACTGAATTCGACCTAGCTATAAAGCTAGTGTCGAAAATCCTGCCGCCGCACATTGGGAAAAAAGCCCGAAAAGCTGGCCAAAAGTCAAATAAGGTGCCAATCTCATCTAAAACATTTTATCTAGGGGTTTTTGGGGTCGCTGAATCCGAATCTGAAGTTATATTTGCAATTATTTAAAAATTGGAATAAATAAAGACAATAATACATCAGAAAATTGATTTATAAATCATTCAGTCAGTCACAATCGTATATCTTGATGCTGCTTGCCACCTTTTCTCACACCTCAAATTCAGCACACAAGGTAATGTCAGTTTCGAAACATTGGTAATTCTGACGCGACAACCATTCTTTTTCGACAATTCAGTTTCGAGAAAATTCACTTGTTCATTAAAATTGGAATTTAAACATCTCAGTAGCAACAGAAATATTTCCTTCTGCGTATGTAATATTACTTCATCGTGAGATCCTGAAACAACGATCAGTACACTTCACAACAATACTGTACGAAGCCGTGCTGATAACTCATTTCTTTTTATTTAATTTCAATTAACAAGCTAATACTTTTTTTGACACGCCTGGAGAATGTAATTCTATATTTTGTTTAGATTATTTTATCTGTATCAGTATTTTACGCACCACCAGGAATAGCTTCCACTTTATTTAATGAACAATGACGATTCATATCTCAGTTAAACACGAAGTGTATGTAGGTGAATAACAAAAGAGCTATATTACATTTTTAACAAAACCACAACACACGGCAGTAAAACGCACTCTCTAAAACTGTAGACACAAACAACGGCTTCACTACAGTGCGGGAGACTTAGTACTGGCAGCTAGCAAATACCCTTTCCGGGCGGCGCAATAGACAAGGCACCACACCCAGGCCATTAACCCTCATCCTCCACCCCGCAGCCCGGTATTTAAGCCCTTTGGGCCGCCTGAACCCACGTAGTCGTTTCGTGGCTTCCAAACAGCAAGACAGAAACGGCTCAACTTACATTCCATGTTTTCTGTTAAAATATTATGAAATTCCATTTCATTCAATTTCTTGCATAGGTTCACAAAATTACCACAATATTTAATGATATAACCCTCCTTTTCTTTCTTTCGTTTTTTAAAATATTAATTCTATTTCTAAAATTATATATTTTATAGCCATGTGCTATTAGTAATCTATTAATCCTAATGTTTTTGTTTTGACTAGTGTTTTAATTTGTTTATATTCCTTATCAGGAAACTAAGGATGTTTGAAATTGTTACACCTACACTTTTATTGCAAATACACTTGAAAAGAATATCCTTTTATGTGTAGTTATTGAATAAAATCTAATGATTTGAAAAACATAATATTTAAGATACTTTTGTTTATATTATTTGCCATATCATTCGTTAGTATTCAGAATATTCATCATCAATTTCATTAAATGTTGAATGTGGCTGTAGCAGACACAGTGGCACTGACGGACGTAAAAACTTTGGTTTTATGCTGGTAAAATGATGAAATTTTGAGTTACTTTTAAAAAACCACAATATTTGGAAGAATAAATTAATATAATAAATTATTATAACAAATTTTTACTAATTATATTAATACTTTGCACTTTTTGTGAAGTTTCCATACGCTCGTTTTCCGATGAACATCTTATTTGTGATATTATTTATAGTTCTACAACTGTATTAGCAGATATTATCAAGTAATTGTTACGGATTCTATTAAAAAATATAAAAAATAATATTTTAAACACCGAAAAACTGCGGTAGAAGGCTCTAGTCTTAATTTGTATCCTCTTAGAACATCAAATTGTAATGTAAATAAAATGAGAGCAATTTGAATACCAATTAACATATTATAAATTTAAACAAATTCAGTAATAATTACTAATAATATCGATCATATTTTTAAGAACAATATAATATTTCCAGATACAATTATAGACTCTTGGAACAAAGTTAAGATGGGCGCCGCGTATTGATACGCCAATGTAAATTCCACCGCATATCTGCTTTGAAATGTTTTTTATTGCCCCACAACTTCATTAGCAGATATTAGCAGCTAATTGTAATGAATATCACTAAAGAACATAATAGTTGATATTTTAAAATATGAAAGACGGTGCTAGTACGTGAAAGTCCTAACTTTTATCCTGTGAAATAAAAAAAACATAAAAATTCAACGAGAAATCGCAATTTTTGAATATAAATTTCTCAAGACCAAACCAAACAAAGCAAATGACAATTACTCACCATACAGATAACACCTACAAGAATAACATAAACTTTCCCAAATGTCATTATATGATCATTGAGCAAAGGTATGTGTGATAGAGCGCGCGCTTGCAAACAGCCTTCCCGATCACACCCAAGAGATGTATATTTTATGTAACTTTGAAACGATGTCAAAACACAGTCAGTTAACTTACGTTTTCGAAATTAACGGCATTCAATGCAGAATTTTGTCCTCTTTTAAATGATATATGACACAAGTACATATGTAGAAATTCATGTTTTGGACTTTTGGCCAGCTTTTCGGGCTTTTTCGCCCAATGTGCGCCGTCAGGACTCGAGCCTAGGACCTCAGGGGCAGAGGCGTTGCAGTGACATCAGTTGATGCACTGAGCTACCGCTCCCGGTGTTAAGATAGCTTTTAACTGCTTGGTCATGTAACGATCACAGTCATTTTTACTTTCTCGCTACCACTTACGAGGTAGAGAGAAAATTATGTATGAAAAAATGGCATATTTTCGGCAGAAAAACTCTTTCACTGGGCCCTGGTAACCAAAACGTGGATAAATCCAGTTGCTTAATTACGAAAAAAGTGGTGGTGTTACAGAATGAGACAGACTTTCTCGTAGTAAAGTTTTCTAATTTCCTTGGTGTGGGCTAGCTTTACGGTCTTGCTCCATCCTCTTGCCAGCTGCCATCTATCGCCGCACAAAAAACCTTTTTTTGAAGTTTTCTCAATTTTTCGGTTTGCTAATGGAAGATTCGAAGTATTAATTTTGAAATATTAAAGAAGAGTAAAACCTCGTCCTATACGGAAATGTTCGTTTAAAAATTTGAAACCGTTTTTAAGAAAAAGTCATTTAAGCTACAGTGCTCTAGCTATATGCAAAATTTACAGATAAATGTAAATCTGAGATAAATGTAAAATACTTTGCCCAGACCAATTTTCACAAAGCAAATTCTTAAATAGGAAGAAGGAGCTAACTTATCTCATTTTTGAATTATTATTGGCTTAGTTTTGAATCTGTATTTATTCACATTCATGGGTGGGATGACTAGGTATCATGCAGCACAAATGTTTGATTAATGAGCAGTTACACAATTGAACATATGTGTCCCATGACCAGGTGACAATGAAATATCAACACCGAATGACACAGAAGTCAGTGTAAGTTTTTGATGTGTCATCATCACCTATAAATAGCGGTTTTATTTCTTTTGACATATTGATACAAAAGAAAACTTATTTTTCCTTTTAAGCAACACAGAGTAAACTGGTTTGCAGAATTTCTCTCACATGGAAGTACAAAGCAGAACAAAACTGCCATTTCATAGATTAAGACCCAACAGAAAAACGAAATTACTTCGGAACGCCACATAACCTCTGCACAATTTTACTACTTCAGTAAAACCGAACAAACAAAATCCATTGTTCGAATGTTCTAATCAAAATACACTACGAAAACAAATACAAACAAACACAGTCAGTACCAAAATGCAAATATTACCCCTGAAACACCACCGTGAGGAATTGTAAACGATATACGAGGGATCAAGCGGCAAGGACTTAGATCTATCGATGTACTAATGTCAATAACACAGGTCTGCAAGTAAAAAACTCCAGGGAGAGGATTTTTATTCATTTTCTTATAGATTTAAACTTGATAAAAACGAAAAAAAAACAAATTTTCCATCAAGTCATTTTTTCTTGCTACACTCAATTTTTTTCTTTGTATTGAATGTAAAATTCCTAATAAACTTAAAATAGAGTATTGTTTTCGTTTAAAAAATGGCCTTAAAATTAAAACTTCTCACATTAATTGTATCAATTATGTCCGTCCGTCCGTCCGTCCGTCCGTCCGTCCGTCCGTCCGTCCGTCCGTCCGTCCGTCCGTCCGTCCGTCCGTCCGTCCGTCCGTCCGTCCGTCCATCCGTCCGTCCATCCGTCCGTCCGTCCGTCCGTCCATCCGTCCGTCCATCCGTCCGTCCATCCGTCCGTCCATCCGTCCGTCCGTCCGTCCGTCCGTCCGTCCGTCCGTCC
>BLKR01017161.1:0-14811 GCA_011170035.1 Teleogryllus occipitalis
ATTTCCTGGTAAAGAACAGTCCAAACCAAAAGTTCAAAAGTTGAGTTCACTTGAACGAATAGAAATTCTATTATAGAAGTCTCGGTTACAGCTGTAATGTATTCAACAGCTTGAGTTGTTCTTGCGAACTGATTTTCATAACATTTTTGTCATTTTTCTTTGCTTTTTGGGCTTTTTTATAACATTTTAAGAGCATTTTATTGATCATTTTTGGCGATGTTTTAGTTCTACGAAACCCGCTCTCTACTTATGATTACCCCTTGACGATCGACAAGATTCAGTTATAAGCGAATTGAATATAAAACAAATCGATTTCCAATTAGAACTAGAATGATACCATTTATAATTTTATTTAAAAATAATATAATTGTTAGAATTTAAAAAAACTTATGTCTTTAACTACAAATTTATTCTTTACTTTTTAATAATTCTGTTAAATGAAATACTCACGTAGTCGGATGTTATACATACACGAACAATACAAGTTTTCAACGAAGTTCAATAATTTAACAATCACTACAAGTACTCATGAGCACTAAAATCAGTTTGGAAAATGCGTACATATATACGATTAAGTTAATGTGAATTGGACGATTGACGATTCATGAATGAAATTTTCTTAGAATGGTCGAAGCATCATTCACGGACTTTCCTGAAGGGACTTATCCGTACTGAAATCTAATTTGAATGTTTTATTATAAAATATTGAACACTATTCTTCATATGACACGAGTCATTCTCGCTAAATATTAGTCATAAACAATCCAAGCACAAAATAAAGTTCGGGGAATCCCTGCAAGTCAGTACATACTGTGTTGCCAGTCGCTACAATGAGCAATATGTCATTATAATACATTAATGTAAAGAAGTCGTAGAATAATTAATGAAAGATTCCGTGTCCATTACAATCGGTCCGAATCGTAGGTTCGACAAAAATATGAAATGAAGTGGTTCAAATTTTGGCACGATTTATTATTATTATTATTATTATTATTATTATTATTATTATTATTATTATTATTATTATTATTATTATTATTATTATTATTATTTATTAGTGTGGAATTTTGCCGCTCCCTAAAAGTGTCGCCAGGGGTCGGCTTCCCCTGCGGCCCCCACTGCGTTGGCCTCTGGTCACCTTCCACTTTCACCTGGAAGAGTAGGTAGTCGGTCCGCAATTTACGTATGCCCTTCTCTGGATTGGTCCGCAATTTACATATGTGTTTCACTCTTATTTTCCTTGTGGTCCGCAATTTACATACCCCCCATCAATGAACAGGCGGTATTAAGTTTAACACAATTTCCAGAGAAAATAGATCACCCTGACTCGACGAATGAATGTACACATCCCTTTTAAGTTTATGTAGTTGGAAGTGATTGAAACATTAATGTAGTGCGACGTTTGTAATGTTTTAAAAGTGTCCTTCTCTAGCGGAAATGCTATGATAACGATATCTAGGTCATCAAAACTGTAACAATTTTAACACCGCTCAAACGAATATTAATTTTTTCTCGTTATTTAAACTGTTAAATGTAAATTCGTATAAACGATATATTGTGCTGAAATATATATTTGAATTAATTCAGAGATGGATCTGACAGAACTCCAAATACGCAGAGAAATCCGTCACTTCTACAACGATGCAAAAAGTATTCATTGGTTAGGTATAGGAACAGAAAAGAGGGTAGGAAAGGGGTTTGTCCTGGTTGACGAAAATACACACAATAAAAAAAAAAAATTATTTGAGATTTCAATTTCAAAAATGAAAAGTTATTAATATCATCAGGGTCGTCGTCTCGCTATCATTTTTTGTTTCCGCTGAATGTGTTCTAAGTTGACGAAATGCTCAATCTGTTATAAACAGGAACTTGGCTCAGCGTTCCAAGATATTTTCCTTTCGAGACAAGTCGGTTTCCTCAGTTACGGAGTAGCACGATTTTATTTCACGGGATGTGATGTCACACTCGAAATCATATAAAAACTTTAAATATGCTTAAATGGCAACCTTAATACTTTTTCAAATTACAAGACAAGTTTTACTAGTTCTTTTGCGCTTGTGTGTCATTAAAAATATAGATTCATTTAATATTAGTATATTAATTATGTATTTTTATTTTCAACAATAGTACTAGGAGCATTTTTTATACTAAGAACTATTTAATTATTTATTTTTTTCATTCACCGGGCACAGAAACTGTAATTTACTATCATATTTTTTTACCTTTTTTTATTTAAAAAAAGAGTTTCACTCGTGGCTAGTAGCAAAGTCGGTAGTCTTTTACCTCTGAGGTCCGGGTTCGATTCCCGTCGAATCTCGTGTGAAATTTATACGTAGGTCTCCGTCAAGGATCGGAACTGTCGATACCCATTATTCTCGGCAGTATCGGTGAAAAGTGTCCTAGGCGCAGTTTGTTGGTAGTTTTATTTGTGATGAGCACCATGAGCTCTCTTACAAAGAAGAAAGTAATTTTATGCAGAATTTTAATGAATTTTAATAAAAACCAATGGTCGTACTACAGCACATATTTTTTCGAATTATTTTCAATCGTCACTGAAAATTACATGAAAAATTCTCATAAATTCAAAAAATCGTGCATTACATAATTTAAAGTTTTAATTTGGAACACAATATTTAATTGAGAAAAATCTCTATCTTCTGTATTAAATCTGTAGAAAGATGCCAAAATTTGTTTTCACGTTTGCAATTTTCGAAAATATGGATAGTTCAACAAAAATTATAACTGTCGTTTTTATAAACACTTTTTTTATTCCAGAAAAAAATTGGTGTCATTTTTGAGGAAATGTTGATACTTTTGTTGAGGCTACATATGAAGTACCCCGAAAAAATCAAATCCTGTTTCAAATTTGCTGCGTCTCGAATTCGACCAGATTGAACCGGGAATGTCAATTTTAGAGAAAATTGCTTGAACGGTTTGGCACTGGTGTTGCCTACGATGGTGTTTGTCTGCGGACGAACACACAGGTAGGCATTTTGCCTTAAACCAATTTTTCGGAAACAAGTTTCAACAAAACGTGGATTCTCACTGCTCAACTCCTTATAGGAAGCAACTTCCTACATATAGGAACAAGAATGATCCACTTTTTTGGGATTAGGGATCCACAGTACGAGTTTCTCTGTAGAAAAACCGCCACTTGTCGCTGCAGCTTTACAATATTCTCTCTTTACTATGTGTAAGTACTGGTAGGTGAGATTGTGAAACATTGAGATAAATGTGTTTAAATTTTCGTTGACAGTGGAAATGAGGGATCCATGGAATTAATAATTGATGGGTTATGGGGCAAGCGTTACTGAAAGATTTCTGTTATAAAATAGGATTACAGGGTGCAGCGGCACATACTAAGTTGTCTCGAACTAACGGCTCTTCGCAGGTAGCAATAGAACCCACGCTGGGCGACGCTTTGTTAGAAGTTTTCCACCTTTTTCCCAAACACATATTTTTGGTACACGATATTTTTCAACCTACTATAAGTGACCACCACACTGTTATTTCAGACTTATACTTTCAGACATCATATCAAACAACAACAACAAATTAATATCTGGCAAGTTCACACAATTGTTCAGTGCCTAAAACTTTATTTCCAAGAGCGTTACCCGAAGTTCTTAAGAATCGTAACGCATGCAGAATAAATTCGGGACGCATTTAAATGAATTATAAATACGTGAATGAGAAAATGTGTTCCATTTTCATTTTTAATATTTAAAACTCAACCTGATCGGGAACATTGTCACGTACCTCCAAACCCGTATTGTCATAGTATTCCGTGATATGTGGGCCATATATTCTTCAAATGTCCACTAAGTTTCAGTTTAATATGTTAAGTCTAGCGTGCAGTAGGTTTTTGTTTCTCGCACTCAATTTCGGTAGTTTGCAAAAAGTGTAATTGTAATTTTAGAGTGACAAGGGGCGATTTTTCCGCAGAAAACTGATATTGTGGGTTCCTAATATCGAAAACGTGAGAAATTCTTGTTCTTGTATGAAGAAAAGTACTTCTAATGCGTTATGTAGTCGGCATTTAATACGTTTTGTGTGTCCTTAATAACCAAAAATTGGGTTTCGGCCAAACGCCTGTTTATAGTATGTCTGTGTCTGCCCGTCTGGGAAAAATCCTTGCGCCTAAACCATTCAAAGGATTTTCACCAAATTTGATATTCCTCGATTGATCAGACCTTTTACAGTCACGAATTGAACCATGCCCATATTGTACTTCTCCCTATAGTACGTCACACAGCTTTGAGTGTTTGGGGTGTTAAATAAATAAATAATTATTTTGAATATTTTGAACCGTAGGACTCCAACCATTTACTTTGTGTACCACTGAACGAGTACAGCCGTGATGGGTGCGGCCCGTTGCAAGGGGTGGCAGCAGACGGGTGTTCAGGGGGAGGGGGCACGCCCCTCGAAGGGGCTCATTAATCCGCCGGCTCGAAATAGCGAAGAGGAGATGAGCGGAGGGGAGCGGAGCGGAGCGGAGTGAAGAGCCAGCGCGCGGGGCCCCCTTGCGCCGGCGGGGCGCGGTCGCCCGCTCGCTTTGTCCCAGCCTTGCAGCCCCCCCCCCGCCCTCCGGGCCATGCACACTTCCCCTCTCTCCGGGCGTCATTCCGCCCCTCCGCGCGTTTACCCCTCCCCTCCCGCTCCCTCGGCGCGACGCAGCTCCGCCGCTGTAGGCGACCTTTCCAGAAAATCGATCGGCGCCCCCTGGGCGGGCCGGAGCGCGGCCCGCGTGGTCACGCATGACTCGTGCAGAGTAAATAAAGAACTACACTCGTGCAGCACAGTTTGGATTGTCCGAGGCTAGGGTCGCCACCTTTCAGAAAGTGTTTTGCCGGTCACTTATTTGACCGGGCAGGGGAGAAAGCAATTGTCTTCGGTAGAAACTATATCTGAATGTAAATCTTATACAATACCTACATAAATACTGACTTTTTTTGCAATTATTCGATTTCCCAAACGTACACTGTCCTTAGAATTTTCAATCACAGATGTTTGATTAGAGCAGTGTTTCTCAGTAGGGACGGTATCGATCTTCTGGGGGGATCAAATTATAAAGGGGGTCCATGATAATCAAGAGGTCGATTGATGGTCGACAGCCGAATACGCACTGACGAATGACCTGTGTTAAGAAGATCCTACTCTGTACAAAAAATATAAATAAAATTATTGTTTTCTTATGTAAAGGTTGAGAGCATCTCATAATACTTGTTTATATTTCTGAAAAATATAAATTTTAATACAAAAAATAATAAGACATTAATTTAAAACCATTTTTTCAGAACTTTTGTTCATAATCTTTGTCTAAGTAATGGTTATCGATTCGTTTATGTGAAATTATGTATGTTACGATGATTTTGCATGCTATTTACAGTAAAACTTCCTCAAAGCGGAAACTCAAGGGACCAGAATTTTTTTCCGTATTATACAAGATACCGCTTTATGCACTATTATACTGTAGAATTTGTAGTTGGCAGGATCGCGATTTAAGTTCACATCAGACAGATTTCCGCATTACACACGTTCTGGAGGGAGCAAGTTTTATTGTATTTTATAAAAATGTCAAGGGGGTCGATGAAGCAAATCTTTTTTTAAAACAAGGGGTCGATGCAAGGAAAAGTTTGGGAATCCCTGGTTTAGTTTCCAATCACAGTTTTTTCTTGAAGTTTATCCTCTCTAATTTTGAAATAATATTTGCCGTTTCATTTGATGACATTTAACAGTTCTGTATCTCTTCTTTACCACGTCTTAAAATTATCTAGGCCTGGATTAACTAAAATACAATAGCGCCATCTGTGAATAAAACATCGAATTCGAAACTTTGAAACTTCGTACATAAAAAGTACTTTTGCTGCCACGGCAAAAGTTTCTGAGGCGCTCGGCCTCGAATCAAATTGCTGATCACGCTGTCCAAAAATCGGACGGGAAGCAACTTCGCCCCAAGCTCTGATGGACAAGATTCCGGGGTACTCGCAGTTCATTGGGACTGTTTTCTTTCGTTATTACGGTTGTCTTGTACAGAGTTCTGAAATTTGAACCGTCTTGAACGCATTTTCAATCTACTTTATCACAGCTGACACAAGGATATTTTGTTCCGGTTGTTCTCGGCGGCGAGACTAGCGCACCGAGACCAGCGCACCGAGACCATCGCACCGAGACCGCTATGTTCAAGAACGCTGGTTCCGGCACGGCAATTATCGAGAACGAACGATGCCGAAACTGGGTCTGATATTGGGGTGCGCCGTCTACGCCGGCGGAGAAAAAGGCAAGGAATTTCTCGACATTGGTTATCTTACAATCGTTTCTATTAAATATCATAAACGCATGATTTATTCCACTTTCAGTGGAGAGTGCAAATGAACTATGAGTACGAAGTAGTATGGCATATTCTTCTACGATGTAAAATGAATAAAAATTTAATCACAATTTATAATTCATTTAAATGCGTCCCGAATTATTCTGTATTCGTTGCGATTCTTAAGAATTTCGGGTAATGCTCTTGGAGATACTCGCGTTTAGGCACTGAACAATTGTTGTGTGAGATTGCCAGATATTAATTTGTTGTTTTTTCGTTGTTGTTTTTATATGACGAAGTCTAAGTCTGAAATAACAGTATGATGGTCACTTAGTGGTAGAATAATATCCCATACCAAAAATATGTGTTTGGGGAAAAAGGAGGAAATCTTCTAAAAAAGGGTCGTTCAACATGGGTCCGGTTACTACCCGCGAAGAGCCGTAAGTTCGAGACAGGTGCCGCTGCGCCCTTCTTGGCAAAATCGTTTGGCTATTCAACATCAGGAAGATCCATGTTCCTAGCAAATAATACATACTGCTCACCTTCTGTTATCTTTTCATAAATTTACTTACTAAAGAATAATAATAATTTGGTTTGTAAATCTGTCACGAGATACAGAATTTTCAAACACACTCGGATACACTGTAGTTTGATGCACACGATTTCGCCAAATCTCGCAATTTATAGTAATGAATTGTGAAATTTGTACGTTTATAATGAATGGTAATTTTATCAGAATGTTATTAATAATTAATTTATTTATAGTAACAGTTTTAAAATTACTCTATAAAAATAGTAATATTTCGTATTCCTATTCGTATGTATTGGAAATAAGAGCATGAAGGCACATCCACTTCAATTGATCTCAGAAGGAAAGTAAAATAGTATATAGGAAGCTGAAGATGTTTATGGACCAATAAAGACTTCTGGTCAAATTAAAAATCTCCAGTATCTGCATCGGTGATTTTCTACTTAATCGCCACCCACGTAACTGCTCAATTGCTAGATGCAAGCTCTGCAGTTCTATTCACAAGTCGGGCAATGGAAATGTTCTGTATTAAATTAATTGTCGAGACCAGTCTTTTTATTTTGTCTCAATTACTTCGACATCATTTTCGATTAAATAATGCGTGAAATCAAGTTCGTCTTAATCACATTCTGTTTTCTTCAGGTGCATGAGAAGCTCTCACCCTTCAGAATATGAAGTCTCGTCGCCACACACACACACACACACTCACACACGCGCGCGCGCGCGCATACTTCTTTTTTCCCGAAAATTTTTATCGTGATAAATTTTAATGGTACATTCACGTATAATATTTCTAATTCATAATATTTCTAATGTTCTGCAACTTCTTAATTATATTCATATATTTTATTGATTATTTCACTTGTTACAACTGAAGAAAACGTTCTGAATCTGGGTTCTTTTCACTTAAATTTTGCCGCTGAGTACGATTAAGAAACAAATATGTCACGACACTCACTTGGAGAACATGATGGTGTGTTTTTACGAGAGAAATGTTCGCGTACATTTCTGCCTATTGAATCCTCAACATAAGGAATAAATCAAGGAATAATTTATGTAGCTGGGATATAGAAATGAGTAGGAAATGTTAGGATTAAGCTCAGTGTGTGGTATCCAATCTGTTGATGGCTCATAAGAAATCTTGCCTGGAAGTCTTTCGTCAAACCCATGCAAATATTTTGGTCATGTCTCTCACGTTATCATCTGTTTGTTGTCAGTGCTGGCCCCTGAACTTCCTCAGGTACACGCTATTTTTACTCCGGTGTCTTGTAAATAGGAGAGTTCTGTAAACATACCAGTGTTTGCATGTTGGAAGCTGGACTGCTCATGCTATTCTCAGCAGATTCCCAAAAACCCGTAAACAGACGTCCGCAGCATGCATTCGTTAGTCAAATCCTCCACTTTACCCTATTTTATTTAAAATGATCCACATTTTATTTACCCTACTTTTCTCCTCTTACTGAATTTTATTTTTTATTTGCCTTTGTATATCTCTTTTTATTTTTTTGTTAATGGATTCCTTTCTGGATTAGTATTTAGTATTACTGGAATTCTATCAACCTAACTTGATTCCACATTTCCTTTCAGATCATTCAGATAATATACTTTCTTACATTTATTGTCAATTCGGCGCCTTCAAAGAAGGCAAATGTCAATACATCACACTAGTTTCCTGAAATATTGTTAATTCTTAGCTTAACATTTTGCTTTGCGGGTTCATAATAAATATATATTACAACCGATTACAGTTTCCTGGCACGTCCATTTTCGGGCATAGACGTTTCGTGAAAAAGTATCGATTAATACTCGTTTAATTTTTTAATTCATTACAAAATTACGTTTAATTATCGTCTATATGTTGAATTACGTCGTAACGGTTCATATAAATGCCGGAAAATTATATGAATTCACAGCATTGAAACCCATAAAAACATGTGATTTTCTAGATTTTTTCCAGAACATCCTAGAGAGAACCGACCGAACCGAGTTAGATTTGATTATCGCCAGTGTGATGAATCAAGTGAAAATTATTCGTGTAAATACCAGAAAGAGAGTATAGTAATGCACAGCGATTCGTGAGAGTATTCGAAGCGGCATAGAATCTGTCAAAAACACATTTTTTATTATGTTGATCTTGTTCTAATATTATGTGGGTAGGACAATAATTTTGTTTGTTGTTGTGACCGTTTATTTGCCTACTTCAGGGCTATAAATATACAAAGTAGTAAGTACAAATGGTTAACACGATGTACCATTTCATAAGAAGACAAAAAGTTACATTACTACAGAACAATATTGACGTTTGCGAGAACTTCCGCAAAGGAAATCCACGCACTTGAACATTCACGTAACAGAAAAGTTTTTCAAAAGCATATTGTGACGTCGTCGTGATGTGAGTAAAACACAGACACGGAGTTTTTATGTAGAGGTTTATTTACATTTACTAAACAATATTTTCACTCCTCTGGAAACTACCGCTGCACTCCACAACCCTACAATTCTGGAGGCAAGCCGCCCCAGCCTGACAGAGAGTACCCTTGCGCGCTAAACCTTAGCACCGCTCCTTCCCGTGACATACGCCACGCCTCGCAAATCTGCGATATCCCCCTCACGAGTGATAAGGTGCCTCCGCATTCGTCTGAAACTTGAATGAAGCCATTTCCTCCACTAGCCCCTATCACGAGGAATCACGTGACAGAACTCCCACGCTGAAGACCCGCGGACAGCGTCACCTCATTACTGAGTTTTGGGGCCGGTCGCCAAATGGGGCCCACCGCCAGCTGTAAACCGAGCTGTCCTCACTCATCTTTCTGCCCTAGCTGACCCCAGAGTTTCCAGACTCGCCCCCGGCGGCCTGCACCCTCCCAAGACGAAAGAGCTCCGGTTGCCCCGCCAGCCCTGCGCCTTGACCAACCCCTCCCCATCGCCTGCCACTCGCCTTGTGCGGCCCGATGAACAAAATGCTACGACGTTAGCTCATTTTCCAGTCATTTTCCACACGTTTTCCAGTCTCTCTTAGAATTAAACGATTTCAGGAAGAATGATTGTTTGAGAATCATGGTTCAATCATTGGTTGGTTGATTAGGGCTAGTTTTCAGAGAGAACTATGAATCTGCAATTATCACCATCGAAATTCAGTGATTTACAACCCAAAAGTTCTCAGTATTTCACATCAATAAATATCTTGGTAAGTACAGTGCGTTGAGAAAGTCACCTCGTCAATGAGGTCCCTTTCATACGGAAATGACAACGTGATGTCGCGCTGTGTCGAATCCCTCATTGCGATTCTCTCTGCTCAGGACAGCCCCGGGAACACGCGCTGCCACCTGGGCATCGCACAATGCTTCAGGCGAAGAGAAAGGAGGTATACTTCGATTTTTGTAACATGGCGTGTGAGGGCCTGTCTTCACGATGGAATATGGCATGGCTTTTCGCGTCTTTCTCGGTCGTGCCTGCAGCGCCTCTGAACGGGAGGTCCTAGGTTCGAGTCCCGACGGCGTCAGGATTTTCGACACAAGCTTTTCAGCTGGGTCGGGTTCAGTCTCTGTCTGGAGGAGAATCCTAGCGACCGGCTGCTCTGATCGGTAGTTTTCCGTGGTTTCTGCAATCAACACCGGGCGAATGCCGGAGCAGTACACTAATAAACGGGCCACGGACCGCGCGCTATCTTTCTACTATACTACATCCTTCTCAACGGACCTTTTCTTCCCAGAGCTCACCTTCAAGCATAGCAAAAAGAAGATATACTTTGGTAAGTGTATTGCGTAAGTGCAGTGCGTGTTTTTGCTCGGGAGGTGGCAGTGGTCTTCCGTTGCTGGAAGGCCAGATCCGCCGCCGGCCTACCGTCAGCTAACGGGGTTTCCTACCAACCGAGTATCTCCCATCCGTGAGGCACCGCCCCAGACGGGACAAGCTTTAAGTTCGCGACCGGCGTGGCAAGTGTGGTAGTGTACTGCATGTAAGTGTTGTATTTACGTAAGGGGTGAGGATAGGACAAGGAAGAGAAAGGAAAGATCGCGCGCGGTCCGTGGCCCGTTTGTTAGGATATTGCTCTGATTGACCGATCAGAGGAGCCAGCCGCCAGAACTCTCTTCTAGACAGCGACTGAATTCGACCTTGTTGACAAGCTAATGTCGAAAATTCTTCCACCGTCGGTACTCCAACCTAGAACCTCCTGATCAGAGGCACTGCAGTGCAATCAGTTGATGCCCTGAGCCACCTTTCCTGGTGTACCACCGATCATTGCGCCCGTCCCGAGGGAACGATTATTTCATGTTTTGGACGTTTCAATGTCTAGGGTCATTTGTTTCGTAAGAGTAATGCATGTTATATCTTGGGAAGCGACGGAACTTCTTCCCTGCTAGAACGTGAGATCCGACGCAAACCTACTCGTCAGCTTCCGGGGTTTCATTCCAGATGTCTCCGCCACCGGGTTACTTCTCCAGCCGGGATGAACTCGAAGCTCGCGACTGATCTGGCGACATGTCCGGTAGTATAGTGCTTGTAACTATGTGTGTGATAGACGAGAGGACAAACACGAAGAAGGAAAGATCGCGTGCGATCGGTGACCCGATTGTCTAGGGACTGCTCCGACATTCACCTAAATGAAAGCAAGAAAAACGATTGCTTTGAGCAACCGGCAGCTAGTCTTCCCCTCCAGATTGGCTGCATTCGACAATTTACCAACGTCAGGACTCGAACGCTAGGACCTCCCGGTTAGACACATTGGAATGACAACTGTTCCCGTGATTATTTTATTTGATGACTGTAATGTTTAAAATTCAGTGTCTATTTTGGCTGACATTTGCATTTTTCTGCGGGAAAAAGAATGCATTTTATTTTTGCACCAAATACCTCGAAGATACACCCAGGGCTAGACGTAATGCTGTCATTCAGCCGGTTCGCGCGAACCGGTTTTTAAAATTATTGTGATAGGCAGAGCCAGTTGAAATGTATCACAATCAATTTAAAATTATAGTAGTTCTGAATAACATATTTCGTTTCAATCAATGTTATTATCATATGAGAATACTTACTGTATTAACTTTAAGATACCAATTTTGGAAATAGATTTACTCACAGAAAAATTGACTTATGAGATTATTAAATAAACCTTGAAACACGACATAACACTCGAGTGATTTGCAAAGTGGCTACAAGAAAGCATGATTATGTAAGCCTGTACCAGACTGTACCATTTTATGTAATAGCCCGGAGCTCAACAGAAGGGAGAATCGGGAACAAAGAGCTGCCACCAGCAGTTGGAGCGGAGGGTGATAGCAGTAGCAAATGCAGGGACTGTTCAAGTTCGCGGAAGGTAGAGGTGAAGGGTCGGACGGCTCAATTGCTCAGTTTCACGCCAGACATTGCGCAATTTGTCTCTACATCACCGACGGAAAACAAGAAGAAAAAAGCGCTTCTAGCATTAATTGTCCCGTGATATTTAAAACTGAATGGGAAGAGTTAAATTGAACAAACTGACAAAAGAAATTCTCATCTGGTATAAAGCATTTCACATCTAATCACTGGATGTTTGTTGGTAAGACTTGTTTGGGTCGCGCTTGTGAAATCCTGGGCTATTACACCATGGGCTGCTGAAACACGCGTCAAGAAGAAAACTGCATAATATTCACAGAATCAGCCAGGCAAAGTTATTAAGATCTTCAATTACTGTATGCATAAATCGGTTGAATTATGTTGCATTAAAATTTCTCTGTAGAGGCATGTTACCTCATTTAATGAAACATTTTTATTGAAATTAAAAAAATAAAATGTTATGGAAATCTTTAGTCAGAACAGGTTGCTAAAAAACTAGAATGTCAGCAATGCTTACATGTACACTTACGTGTGCGTAAAATAAACCTGAGAGTAACATTATTGGACCCTGGAAAAACTCTACATGAAATATGCAAACATAGTTGTTCAAAGAAAGAGAATATTACAACAGAACTTTCTTCGTAAGGATGGAGAAAATCACGAAAAAACACGCGAATGATCGGCGTTGATCTTGTAGAAAGTAGGTGCACTCACAGCTTCGAATTGAAATGGGGCTAGATAAATGAGAAAAAAAAACTGTAGTCAAACAGACACTCTTCTAAGTAAGGAACAGAAATGTCTCAAGAATGAAGCATGTTCAAATGATACAGATATAAATACTCGTGGAATGGGGAAAAACACTGGAACATGATATTGTGTTTCGAAGCAAGTCAACTACTCTTACATGATCTCGCAGGAAGAAATCAAGATCACATTAATTTATTAAATATTTTCTTACTGTATGAATCTCTCTCCGTAGTTCTAAATAATGATTCGAAATCATTAAAACTGATGATTACAATACATAATTTTAAAAATGTAACACAAGATCATTTCAAGAGAAAATTATAAATATACTAATTGAATGTATTAACATAAAGTAGAGTTATGAACTTCATATAAGAATAGATGCAGTAATTATAACGTGCAACAGTCTAGCTGTCACCCAGTTCGTTATCTCCAAACGTTGTCTTAAGCAGGCAAGCCGCACTTAACATATCTTAAAATATGTACTTCCTGATTGGCTTACATTGACGATCTCGCAATCGATGATCCACAATTTTCTTAGTGCCTGGGTAGTGCAGGTTTCGAGAAACACAAATTAGCGAAGATTAAAGATTAAAAAGTTAATATCCGAATAGAACGCGTGGATGTCAGAATGGTATTCTAAGGTTATTGCTAAATTAAGAGGCACAAAAAGACATGCTCAAATTTTAGACTAGTCTATGTATTAACTCTTCAGGCTAAATAAAGCCTTAATAAAAGTGTATTCATTTCCAATTGACAGCCAGTATCCATCCATGGTCATTTAATGACTTATAGTGTCCTCAAACAGAGAGTATGGATGAATGAATTCTCACGAAGAGGGATAACAACCGATAAATAAATACTTTGCAGAGAGCAACTCGTTAATGGCGATCACAAATCAATAATGACACGAAAAGGGCTGCAGATGGGAGAACATGGTTGCAGCGACAAGATATGGGACATTCATAACTTCCATGGGTTCATTCATTCTTCCGACAACTATGAGACATTCAATACTATCGCATATAACTTTAAATAATTCTTACGTTGGTGTTGCAGTGTTCTCCAAAGAACGCATTCTAGAGTATGAAGTCTCCGGTTAAGTCGAATCCTACGAAAATGAGCGAGTGCCATAATGCTCCTCATACATTTTAATATTTTCAGTCCCAAACTAGAGAATTTAGTTTAGAGTGGGTTTCACATTTCATATTTCAACTTTATCTTCGCTCCAATTTCATTGTTACGTCTCTCATGACATCTGGAGTGCAACGGATTGTTGATTACATCTAGATTTTTCTGTGCTTGTTTGTACACTTAGTACTAAAACACTGCTTCATTCTAATATATGTATTTTCTTTTATACCCACAGCAGTTTTTTGGCAATATTTTAAAATTCGGATCTAAGAATGGCGATTTATGTTAAAGGTACATAATTTTCTTTCACAGAATCTCCATTCTCGCTTCGGCTATTTTTCTTGGTTCTTTGTTGAATTTAGAACAAGAGTCATTGTTCTCCGTCCTCGTGGTTGTGGGTTTTCTACATTTATCATTTTGCTAGATCATGCGACATCGATTAAAAATAGTTGCCTCCTGTGAGGATTGAACTCACGACCCCTGGTTTACGAGACCAGTGCTCTACCACTGAGCTAAAGAGGCGACGTTGGAGTTAATAATGAGATTATTGAATTTCCAATAACCTGCGTAAATTATATTGTATTGTTGACGTTTATTTTATTTACACACCCATTGAGAAATTGACTTTTGAATTTTTATACATACAATGTGTCGTATGTACGAACTCGTATTTAACAGTTTACACTCGTGGTATCAATGTGATAAAACAGCTTTAAGGCCAAATAAATCCGTAAATAATAATTATACTAGAGATGAAACTGTGTTTCCATGTTTG
>BLKR01017162.1:0-14802 GCA_011170035.1 Teleogryllus occipitalis
AGTTATTACAATTTCAATTTTAAATTTGTAGTACGTTTTGAAATAAATAAATGTAGATTTAATATATCACCCAATAACAATCAAGATTGTTTTTAGAAATATTTAAAATTAACATCATCAATGAAACATGTTTAAATTAAAAAAATAAAAAAAATAATGAACCTTAACATTATCTCGAAACTGTTTTAATTTATCATGATGTACATCAATGTTTTCAAAATCTTCATTTTCATTAACTATTTTTTTTACTACAGCTTTCTTTTCTGCAGTGAAATGAGAAGTGGATTTGGCACATACAGCGTGACAGGCTGAACGCCTTCCTGATGAGTAGGACGAAACGCTTTTGCTACCCTAACTGCTCATCGTCTGCACCTCTGTGCTAGGGTCACCTTGCACGCACACTTGTGCGGTAGATGGATAAGGCACCACGCCTCTACACCATTTTTCTCAAATGAGAAAAAATATGAAAGAGCTGAATATTTTCCGTTTCAAATCATTATTGTTTTTATTAAATGCTGGTGATAGACATTCCAATAATAGAAGGGTCGGCTAAGTCTTATATGGAAGGCCAAGAACAGTTTTTCCATAAAAGACAGTGTTTCTTTTTACAGCATTAAATGCACATTTCACCTTGAGACATTTCAGTGCACTGCATTGAGGTAATGCAAAAAATTAACTTTTCTTCTTGTTTGGGGGTCTTTTATAGTCTCATGAAAGAATGCAGCTCATTCAACTTATTCCCACCTAACTGGAATATTGAAACGTTTACATTGTCAAAAAAGTTTTATAATGTAAAGTTATGTCTTTGAATATAAAAATGTTTATTTCCCTCTTGTGGAACTACTTATATTTAGAACACAGTAAAAGTAACACAATAGTTTGCACAGGTGTATGCAGCCTAAAACAAAGAAGGTACAACGATGTTTTGAGCTCATTTTTCACAGATTTTTTAAATTTATTTATAATATATGTAAATGGATAGAATATTCTGAAGCGAGAATGAAATTATAACTTCAATGATACAATTATTAATTACATTTTATGTAAAATCATTTACACAGTGTCGAGATGGAGAGCCTCTTCCCCAAATGCCGAATAACAATTCCGCAAATTGTTTTTTTTTAATATGGGAAAATAAGAGATTGAACATATTTAAGGAAATAAAATATTCAAATACAGAACAATGATTCCAGTCAAATGTTTAAAAGTATGTATTTCAAAGACGTTTCAACCTTTTTTACAAGGTCCGGTTCAGTTTCTCTCGTAGTATGAGATGATGTACACGTGTTAAAACTAAACGTAAACACAAGGATTGCATATTGTAGGCTAATAACTCATCATAGTCTATGTATTATAGTAGGCTATGTATTATAGTATTATAGTAGCCTTACTATAATACTATAATACTATACAATCCTTGTGTTTACATTTAAAGTATTAGCATACATACATAATCTAATACTACGACAGAAATTGAGCGAATCTCACAAATGAGTTTGAAACGTCTTTGAAGTAGTACATATTTTTAAAAAATTGACTGAAATCATTGTTCTGTATTTAAATGTTTGTCTTATGTAGTGATTCTTGAACCTTTTAAAATAAAATATGTTAAAACGTCAGGCAACGGGGCTCCTTTCAAAATTTTCAGGAAGGCCACATCCCTCTTATCCTCTCTGCGGACGCCTATGATAGTAGTGTCAACTCTCACTTAGGGTGAAGGGTGAATGATAATTCGTAAATAAATAATTAACTAATTATAACTAATAATAAATAACATACTGCTATAGTACTGAACTTTATTCAATGTTTTACATATTTATTACAAGGTACACATCAGAATTAAATTTTTGGGCCAATACAGTAAGTGTAAGCGGATTGAACAAGCGTCTTCAAATGAAAATTTAAAGAAACCATCCACTTTTTGCAAAATCTCCCATTTTCTTCCAGGCTACCATTAAAATATCGTCAGAAAATATTTCATTTAATATTGATCCTAGAAAATATAAAATATCATCGATGCTTGAATATGCTTCCTTAATTCTTACCCCAAACACGATATTATTTATATATTTTTGTTTCTAAACTGGAATATCGATATACGGGATTTGCGCCGGATTCTGAAAAATAAAGTGAAAATCTTTTGTAAATAAAAAAAGTCAATAGAAATATTACATTTAGAAAGAAATTTGATTTTACCAAATATATTTATATGCCCTATTGGTTTAATTTTCTCTCCATTGCGTAAAAGTGTTTAAATTCCTTTTTCTAAACTGTTAATTCAATAGTTTGTTTGATGGTAGCTGAAATGGAATACTTTAGTAGTGTTGAGGTCGCGTAGATGGTGGTTCTCTCACTGAGAGGCATGGATTGGCATTGGTTTTAGGCAGAACCTTTTAGAATGCTGTGAGCAAAATTAGAAAAAATATTTTTTGTGAGAGTGTTTTAAGGCACGGGTGAAACGTTAACAGCTACTACCATTACTGTTTATCCGGTCTAACTTGAATCCTTTGATCATGTTTCGTAAGATTGACAATATTTAAACGTAATTAGATGAGAAAACTATTTTTTAAAGTAATTTTGCCAATTATAAATAACTCTAAGTAAAGACTTGGTTGTTAGGACATGATAATGACATTAGTCAGCTACCACAAACATTGCGATACATTTTTTGTTAAGTTATTTAGTTTGGATAATAATGAGATGTATTTTATAGAGATTTGTAACATAGATGTATTTCCTGAATTATTTTCTTTGTTAGCGCATCTTCGATATGGAGGCAAGCTTTTAGATGTTGGATATTTTTGAACGTGAGAATAACATTATCATTTGCAAGACCAATGTCGGATACTAAGAATATATGGGAACAAAGTTGTCCATGATATCACGTTTATAAAAATCACATTTCCGAAACGCGAATGGAATTCACAATTAACAAAAAAGTTGGTCTCGCGCTTTTCCTCGCCTTTAACTTTTTGTTTGAAACCGCCACCGTGATGCCAAGGCAGCGCCCGCAGTCATTCGTATTGCAGCTGTGATGACAGCTAAGCGTGACGCCAGTGAGGCGGCCTACGACACCCTGGTGATGAATACACTGGTCGCTGGAGATTATATATCCCATCCGCCATATATACATTAGGATTGATTACTTGGAGGAAAAGGTTCTTTGCCATCCCCTAGGATAATAATCGTTTTGTAGGATAATTTTGTTATGTGTAACATATATGAAAATCCCAATGGAATAATCCTCGTTTGTAGTATTATTTGAACTACGAAATTATATTATAATATAAATCTATAAGAATGGTTGAGCATGTTCTAGAATTGGAGCATGCAAATGTAAAAAGTTTCATTAATAAGCCGCCTGATAGTACACTGTAAGAATGGAACTCTTCAGAACGAACTTTCGAATTAAGTTATCGAACACTATTCTGGAGTGAGTGGCCCGTAGCCCGAAAGGCCATCTGACAAGAAGATCTGCGATTACTCATTTTTTGTAATTTTTGTATTATTTAATTTTAATTCTTAATAATGTTTCACGTACGATGAAAAGTCAGAGAACTGTATGGTTAAATTTTATTTTTATTTAGAACTTGTATAGTGGACATTTTCCACATATGATAATATTTTTAAATAGTTTAAAGCGTTGGCGGCCCACATTCCGCTAGTAATTAATACAATGAGTTAATTAAAGCACGTTATAAGAGAATTAATTAATTTTTTTCGAAAATCATAATAGAACTACTGTTTGAACAGTGATTTTGAAATGCAACTTCTTTTTTGGTATTAAAATTGAGTCACTCAGTCATAGAAGGCAAAATAGAACACTTATTTCTTGACTATAAACGGTGCGTCGGAGCCGAATAACGTTCTTGGCCTTGTATATTCGTCTTTGCAAGAACTATACAATAGTGAAAACCTTAAGAGCCGACAAAATGAATAGTAAATATTTCTGTGTTAGTTTCGTCATTGCCCGCTGGCCTATGAACCGCCCTCGCCACCATTTTTCTTTACTCTTTTTTTCTGTCATAGGTGATTAATAATGCTTCAAGCGTTAACTGAGAGCCTATTTGACATTTTTGTTGGAGGAAACAAAAAGCCATTTTTTATTATACAAAACATACTGTACCTTACAAATTTCCTAATTCTTTATCTTTTTAAGCACGTGGTATCTTTGTAGTTCTTAATTAATTTCTCTTTTAATTTCTGGTATTTCATCATTTTGTGCATATAATTTCAGAATTATTTACCATTATATCTGCTTAAAACAACCAAATAGAGGAAGGAAAATCCATTATTTAACTATCAGCGTTCGTTAAAGATATGAACGGTCCGTCGTCCTATCAGAAGATTTCAACAAATCAGTTGTAAAGATGGCGCATGAGTACCCCTTTCCAAGAAAACGTAACTAATTTATATGATTTTGAGTGAGGCGGTATTACGAAAAATATTGAACGACACACGGCTGTTAACACAAATAAAAGACCTGGGCCATCGTCTCGCATGTGTTATTTGCTGTGAATTGGCCGAACGCCGTTAGTAAGCATTGTGAGGTGCGTGCTTCGCCCCACACCTGCCTCATCTCTTGCTCTTGGCGCTGCCTGCCGTGAACGACCTCTTGAGTCGGGCGACGGTGGAGCGCAGGCGCGACCTGCCCCTGGGGCCGGCGTCCTCGCGGGCGCCCGCCGCCGCGTCCTCGAACTGCCGCCACGGCACGGCCTCCGCCTGCGTGAGCGGCTGCACGCGGGTCGGGCACGACGCCGCCACCGCCTTCAGGAACTGCGCCATCGTCGTGGACGGCGGGCGCGAGTAGGCGCACGACGCCGCCGGCACATCCCACAGCTGCCACGCTGGCGCTTGGCGACACGAAAAGAATCGAATGAGGGACATGGGAGGAAGGTTGCTCGTGGTGGGATGTGTGTCGGGGACGGTCAGGTTGGAGTATATCAACGAAGTGTTGTATGTAAATGAAGTCGCGCTCGTGGCACATAGCGAAGTCGCTAGCCTTTCACCACTGAGGTCCGGGTTCGATTCCCGTCGAATCTCATGTGAAATTTGTTCCAACAAAACGAGTTTGGCTGCTTCACAAGGGCTAGTCCAACCCCCGTGAAGTGTCCTAAACCCTACCCCTATCCTTATTCCTTCCCAATTCTGGCCGCTGGGTAGTGACGCAGGAGGCGCGTACGTGGAGATGCTACCTGGCGGTCCTCTTGACAACTGACTGCGACGTGACGTGACATGACTTAAAGGTAATGGAGGATTACTCCCGCGCATGTGATTGGAGGATTACTCCCCAGCGCTAAAGCGCTCAACGCCCCTTAAGGGGTTTGGAGACGCGTTGCGTAAATATGTAGACGCAACAAATAAAAAAAAAGCCGATGGAAGAAAGGTTGCTCGTGGTGTGATATGTGTTTTATGAACACTTTTCATTTGTTGTATTATAATCAAGCGCACCGCTAATATTCGAAATCGAAGAGAATGTTTCGGAATTGATATTCACCTTTTTATTTCCAAAACTATAATAGGTGTATGACTGTAGGACGTTCTGTTTTCTTACCTTCAGGAGATCTGCGATAGATGGGAGGGCCAGAGCACAGGACGTTGGTGACCTAGAACAGAAAGTTAGTCATGACAAATTGAGCTCTCGAAAGCAATTCAACAGGCCCCAACGAGGTTGTTGATATACAGATTGATATAGTCTGACGCTAGAAACGCCACTCTTAATTCTCACAACCAGTAATCAAACATGAGACTGTTTTAAATTCGACCACACGAAAATGCAAAATGTTCGAGTAATAAGAATTCCAAATTGTTACGTCGGTAGCAATTTAAAATGTAATAATGAAATATATTTCAACAAGCGCCTTCTTTTGGCACTCACGAATGACTTGTGTAAGACAATGTTGTGTTTGCGCAATTGTTTGAGCCTTTTAAAACACAGAGATCACTTTTTAGAAATTCCCTGACTGGCTCCTTTACTCCTTTAGGCTCCGAACATTCATTGTATTTCTTACGTGTCAGTTACATGTGTTGTGTTATTAGGTACGATATTGTGTCTATTATTGATTAGACTTTGTAAAGAAGTTCAGGATCATACTTGATAGTTATTATGAGGTTCGTTGCGTACATTTGGTTTAAAAGTAAGATATTGTGATCACTACTACGACCATTACATCAAAAATCTCTCTTGGTTTTTAATAATCAGTGTCTACTACGATTTCTCGTAATTCTTAATTCAATAAGTAGGCAAGTTTTCAAGCATTTAGGATGCTTTTTTAAATTCAATGGAATACAATTCTTATTTAAATATAATATCGAAGGTTTTAAATTTCAAGTTAAACGTTTTAATACTGTTTAATCAAAAAGTTTAAGGAGACCAAAAGTTTCTCCAAAACAATCCAGGTATTCAAGTAGTAATTCCAAGTCGAATGAAAAAGAGTCACTGTAAACCAAGTACAATTACTAGAATGTGGCAATGCTTACCCTTTAATAATATTCTCTATCTTTAATTGTTTTTGTTAACAGAGTAATAGTGAGTGGAAGTCACCATTAATGACAAAAGAAATTGTAATTAGCTATCTAGTTACACGCTGAGAATCTTTCTAGAAGATCTTCCGGGTGGGTATCCGTTGTAGCACCTGGATGTGACTCACTTTCTCCGCCAGATGTCGGACTCAGTGAACAACATCTGAACTAACTCGGTAGAAAGTGAGATCTAGTTCGGACGGTGGAATTTAATTTAGCATGATACTTCCAGGGTTCCTTTACAAGTGTAACAAGACACACTGTGTATTTCGCGCCCTTCAAGTATCCACCGCTCTCAACCAGGTTGGAAACAGCCAAATTGAGTTAGAAAGCCAGTGCACTACAGTATCCCATCGGAGGCAGCTGACCTGAAGCGCCAGAGGTCGGCGGGGGGGGGGGAGGACTTACGGGATGCGGCTGCGGAACAAGGGGTCTGGGGGCCGTAACCCGACCGTGGGAGGGGCATATGCCCCCAACACGCCAGGTGCCCCCGCCCATGTAGGGCACAAGGTGCATGCCCGGAGACATAGCCTGCGGTCTGAAAATAAGAGTGGAATGAATGCTTTAACTCTTCGAATAGCATCGCATGTGAATTGTATGTAGCAACTTGTGAACTACCGTTTCGGATGTATGAAAACTACTAGCGCTAATATGAATAACTAAAAATTGGTCATTTGTTATTTTCCTAGTTTTGTTAACAATATGAAGGATAATGTTCTTCAAGTTTGAAAAAATATCATATCTCTCCCAATTGTTTGCTGCATTCCTACGGTGATAATGTCAACTAGAAGTTTAGTTCGAGAAATGTCTACTTTTTTTAATTCTTCTCGATCAAGAGAATGAAATAGTCAGTAATGAGTCGAAGATGAATAAAATACCAACGCCGATCAGAAGGTGAAGAACAAACTGAAAACAACAATGTAGATAGTCATTTTTCAACCAAATTGATTCTTTTGGCTTAGTTGTTTTTTGCATAACTTCATTAAATTGTATATCTTTAAATGATGTCATGCACTTTATTTTAATTTGAGAAATGGTTGAGAAAAAACTAGGAGAAAGAAAAGTTTCGTCGCGCATTACCACTAATTTTAATTAAGGAGGTTTTTGAATGGACGAATAATGAATTGGCAAAGATAATAAATACTTTTTTGTATATTTATAAAATATATTCTAAAAAACAATCTTATATGGTTATAGATCAATATAATATCAGTTTCAAGGCATAATACCAGGTTCTAGACAATTCAAACTCATTTAAACTCATAAAAACCTCCAGAGTAAATTGTTCCCTCCCCATCTTTGAAATCACTTGATTCACATTGGTCACTTGCAGCTATATAACTCCCAAACGAAACACTCAGTGTTACCATAAGATATAATTGGGATGTCCGTTGGCCCGGGACATTCTTTCGTAGATAAAAACAATGGGAGAAGGATCGTAACCTCGCACCGCTACCTGACAAGTAAATTCCTGAAGGGGCATTTGAAATTACGGATGTTTCTAATTGATGTTTCAACATTGATTCTAATTTATTGATGCGTCAACAGCTGTGGTCACTAGTTCCGTAAGTGTTGTGTATTCCGAGAGGTGCCTGTCCACCTCCTTTGAATTGCGAGATCCGGCAGCGACCTTACTCGTAGGCTTGTGGGGTTTCCCTTTCTAGGTATCTCCCTCCAGCGGGGCTCTGCTCTTCCCCTGCGAGGACAAATTTAAGCCCCATCTGGTATCTCGATTTATGTTGTTGAGTAGAGCATCTAAGTGTTTGCGTGTGTGTATTTATGTGTGAATAAGGAAAAAAGGGAGGACAAGTAAAAGAAAGGAAAGATCGCACGCGGTCCGTAGCTCGTTTGCTAGAGTATTGCTCTAGCATTCGCTAGATATTGTGAGAAATTACCGAAAAGTTCGAATCAGAACAGCCAGTTGCTAGAATTCTGTTCCATCCCGAGGCTGAATTCGACCTTGCTATTTAACCCTGCCACACACGTGCTATTCGAGTTCACGAGGTGATCACTCAAATGCATGATTTGAATTTTAGCCATATTGCTTCACAAGCTAACTAGGGTGTTTCAGGCAGAGACACACATTAAACACATTTACTTACGTTAAAATTCCAAACTTTATTAAAATGCAATGTTTAGCAATAAGAACAACAAGATAATACTTGAAAAATGTATCAGTTGTAAATTATACTACACGCTCCGGTCTGCGTTACGACGCTAACGTTTTGATTCTGACAATCCTGGTAGCGACCACATAATAGTACATTATGAAACGATGATGTAATGATGGGTATTAATACACGAGTGTGATATTACGATACGAGAGAGGAACGAGTATCGTAAACTTCACAGGAGTGTAGTGATATCCATTTACATTGAGTTTCATACCGTACTTTTTCTAAGGCTTTTATTGGTTCAACTTTTGCATTCAATCGTTTCGGGGCAGTTGACATATAGGATTCAGCCAAGGCCACCTAGCGGACAGCTCCGTAACCCTACCCTCGTATGCCGTCGCTGGTGGTTGAGGTTATCAGTCCGCCTGCGAGGGAGTACTGCACTAATCAAATAGGAACAAAATGAAATTACCATCCAATTTATTTTAAATAATATTCCACGAAATAATTACAAATAATAAAGGAAATGAAAACTGACCAGCAAAATATAATATCAAATGTAATTTTAATGTACACAATCAAACGAAACATTTACTAGAACGATTCTCAATGATAATTCATTGTGAATATTTGGTTTCTTTTAAACTTCTTGGTTAAACTTCTCTATTATTGGTCAAGATTCTGTATCATAATGAAATCTGTACAATGAGTATCATTATGCAACTGTTGGTAGCCATCAAATGACAGCATTATGCAATGCGAGTAGAAAAAGACTAATGGTTGGATCAGGAAGCTGTGACGTATGAGAGCAATAACAGAAATATTCTGAGAAGAGCAGTGTTCTGAAAAAAAATTACGGCGCTCTATGAACGGAAGAACAATTCAGCCATCTGAGAAATTGGCCGCGTTTATTGCAGGATTAAGCAATATTTCTTAAGGGAAGAGCAAAAAATAATGTAATTTTCGATGTAGGTTTTTGGTTGCGTATTAATATTTAAAATTTCTTTAACTCGATATATAATTTCTGGATCTTTGCAGCTTGTAAAGTGTTCAAAATTACTTTTGAAAAGAGGGGGCGTTGCCGTTTTTGGGCAAATCACTCTGGTTACATCTATATAAATGTACGATTTGCTTCTTTAACTTTAAATTACGCGATAAGATTCCAAATGTCAAATTTCGAAGATGGCGACACTTTTATGATATTCATTTGCCTGTACAGTGTCCACGTAGAATCCCTGCTTCTTTGAGTGTCTGTTTGCACTGTGTTTTTGCTGCGCTTAGTGATAATTTATTTCACTTTTGGAGTGAAAAGTGTAGTTAAATGAATGTTAAAAGTATGATTTAATTACGTTTAGTGATTTATCTCTTTTTATAACATGGTTATAAGCGCTTGAGGTATTTTTAAAAAGAGGAGGACGTGGGTAAACCCAACATTCAATTGTTAGCTCCAATGAAGTGAAAAAATTTCACAAAGTTTTGTAGTTCTGGAAAGAAACGTTTGATAAAGAGCGTTTTTTAGAGCTTCATATAAAGCCCTTAAATGAATAGAAGCAAAGGCAAGGGAAAGAAGAAAAAACGTAAGAAGGAAGAGTGAAGAAATTTAAGAAGTAGATCATGATGACCAAGTTAGGGCGCTGGAATGCACTAGAAACTTTGATTGTTTTCCTTCAGTTTACTTTCTCAATGATATGTTTTTATTTTTCTCCAAACTACTTGACAAAATTGAAGGATATTTTTACACATCCTCAAAAGTGATGTTCTCCATATTTTAACACGGAGATTTTACATTAACTTGTGTAGCTGAAAATTTGTAAATAGGAATATGTACAATAATGTGCAAAAATATAAGTAATTAAATATTTTTTTTCTAAAAAACCAAAAATTATTTTTGAAAAACCCTGTACTAAAATATGATCATAGACCTGAAATTTCACCTCAATGTTTTAATGCAGTTATTATACTTTCTGAGAAAAGAAAAAACGAAATCTGTCAAATTAACACGGGACGGATAGGACCTTCCGGAGCACCTTAACAGAGATGCCGCCACAAGTAACCGATGTTGTTTCATTCTCTGGTCCATTCTCTTGTACATAAATCGAAAGGTTTCATATCCCTTTATTATATCCCTCCACCTAAGAATGAGCGAGGGCGTGGGCGTAGGTGAGGGCGTGGACATGTACGAGGGCGAAGGCAAGGGCAAGATGAGGGCGTGGGCGAGGACGTAGGTGTGGTCACGGGTGTGAACGCGGACGTAGGCGTGGGCGTGGGCGAGGGCGAGAGCGAGGGCGAGGGCGAGGGCGAGGGCGAGGGCGAGGGCGAGGGCGAGGGCATAGGCATGGTCACGGGTGTGGACGCGGACGCGGGCGTGGGCGTGTGCCGAGGCTGGGCAGGCCCGCGCAGGTGCGCGTGCGTGGACAGATGTTCGGGGCGTAGCGCGAGGGCGTGGGCGCGGGCATGGGCGAGGGCGCGTACCGTGGCTGGGCGGGCCCGCGCAGGCGCGCGTGTGGGCCCAGGTGGTCGGGGCGCAGCGCTAGTGTGACGGCGTGGGCGTGGGCATGGGCGTGGACGTGGGCATGAGCATGGGCATGGGCGTGGGCGTGTACCGTGGCTGGGCGGGCCCGCGCAGGCGCGTGTGTGGGCCCAGGTGTTCGGGGCCCGGCGTTAGTGTGAGGGCGTGGCCATGCAATGGGCATGGGCGTGGGCATGGGCGTGGGCATGGACGTGGTCACGGGCGTAGGCGCGGTTGCGGCCGGGGGCGTGGGCGTGTACCGTGGCTGGGCGGGCCCGCGCAGGCGCGCGTGTGTGGACAGATGTTTGAGGCGTAGCGCGTGGGCGTGGGCATGGGCGCGGGCGTGTACCGTTGCTGGGCGGGCCCGCGCAGGCGTGCGTGTGGGCCCAGGTGATTGGGGCGCAGCGAAAGTGTGAGGGCGTGGGCATGGGCGTGGGCATAGTCGTGGTCACGGGCGTGGGCGCGGGCGGGGGCGCGGGCGTGTACCGTGGCTGGGCGGGCCCGCGCAGGCGCGCGTGTGGGCCCAGGTGTTCGGGGCGCGGCGCGAGGGGGCTGCGCGAGAGGATCTGGCAGCGCGGTCCGCGCCTGCACACCGCTCCCAGCGGAATGGCCACGCCGCACCCCTGCGCACAGCACTTTATATATAGTGCGATGAGGGTGGTTGTCTGAACGACCATGTACTTCAGTCATTCATAGCAGTAGAAGTCCGTTTAATTCAGTTTAATAATTTATACGTTTTGGAGGGTATTCAAATACGTTTCGAGGCGTATGGTTTGATCTCACCACTTTAGGATTGTTTGATGCGTGGTAATGACTAACCAAACGCCTCGAAACGCCGTGTTCATCATCAGGTACGTAATCATTAATTGATGAAGCCGAACCATAGACCTCAAAACGTATTTCGTAACCTTTCGAAGTCAATATATTAAACTGAATGAAACTGAGTATTATTCACTAAATTAGGAAACACTAAAACATAAAAGCTAGAAATTTCAAAAATTTCAAAATTCCAAATTCACTAGAAGTTTTAAAAATTAGAAATAAAAACTATTTTTTTAAATTTCCACACTGGTCTCTGAAGTTGGATATCACACGAAGTTATAGTTTGAAAAGCTTCACCTTTACTAAGTTAAGAAATCTCTCCGCCTAAGCTGTAAAAGTAAGCATATTCTTCCAAAACACTACAGAATATTAAATGAAATCAAAAATCAGATACGTCGGAATTTGAAACACCGGTGTACGTACTGTAACTGCGACTCCAGTGCAAGTAAGAGCAATTACGTTGATTTCAATTTATGGTATTTATGGTATCACTGACCAAATCATGAAATACCTCGTTTATGTAGCCTTTTAATTCAGTAATGGTCCGAGGATTTTGACAATAATCATAGTTCTTGACAACACCTCATACGAAAAAAAACATTGGCGTGATAAACTGGTGAACGTGGAGACATGTCGTTATCTGCTCTTCGACCAAACACCTTTCTTTGGAAAGTTTCTTTTAAATAATTTTGAACGGAAGTGGTATAGTGTGATGGAGCACCATCGTATTCAGAGTAAAGTTCTTGCAAGTTTTCAGCATACGTCCTGGTTCCACGTAATTCTGAAGCATATCCAAATAGTTGCTGTGTTAGATTATGACAATGATTTTCCATGCCTTCCCAATCCTCACTACCCCCTCCCATCATCGACACGTCCACCCACAAACCGACGCAAACAGGCTAGCAAGCGCAAAGAAACAAAGACACGTAGAGGTGCGCAACCTGGCCCACAAGTGAACAAGGACATTCCTACTGAGCCCACGAAAAAGGTACTAATTTTAGCAGATAGCCAGGGGCGACAAATCTCCCTCCTGCTCAGTGGGAAACTCCCATCCAATTTCTCTGTCATGTGTGTTTAAACCTAACGGGGGAGGTTTTGCCGACGTGATCAGTGAATTGGACACCCACTAAAAAACTCTCCTGCAAAACGGGATACAGTCATCATCATAGGAGGGCAGAATGACATCAATCAATTTGGGTGGTCACTTTACACCTGAGCAACATGTTGACAAACTACAACGTGCCGCCCAAAACACGAACATTGTAATCTCGACTCTGCCCTTCTGGTACAACAAACTAACACTGTGCAAAGAAATTAGACACGCAAACAACAAATTAAAACTGCATCTGAGAGGCACACATGTTAAATTATTTGAGCTTAACTTTCTCTCAGAAAAGCACTTCACCCGGCATGGTCTTCACTTGAACCTTGTCGGAAAACATGCACTCGGTAGCGAACTTGCAAAACACATCCTTACACCTCAGCAGTATCCTACCCAAGACTCATCCCCATCTACATCTCCTAGTTCTCTTCAATCCTCCGGAACCCCTTTGGACCCAATTACCTTATCCCCTGAACCCAATCCTTGTACTACCTCTCCCATTATTCATTTCCCTACATCCGTAACCCCTCCCTCACCTCCTAACACTGCTGGGACACGATACTTCCTTCGACCACGCACTCGAGGTAAAAATGAGATAAATAAATAGCAACTACAGTCAGATGCAGCAGAAAAGCATCCGTGTAGGTACATTCAAAATATTCAAATAATGCATCATAATGTGCAATCTCTTTCAAATAAAATTGAATTTATCGAGGCAGCATTAGAGTGTGATCTCAGTCAAATAGATGTTCTTTGCTTTACAGAACATTGGTTATCTCATAATAATCTAAACACACTCCAAATTCCTAGTTTTTACCTTGCAGGATCTTATTGTAGAGTAAGGGAATCAAATAAAGGCCCTGCTTACGGAGGTTCGTGTATTTATGCAAGAAATAATATTGATTCTACCTTCTTGTCAGAATTCAATTTATATGCAGTTGAAAAAGTTTTTGAAATAACAGTCGTGCATCTTACTACGCTCAAAATTATCTTACTTTGCATCTACAGACCTCCAACAAAGCGAGCTGTAGATTATTTCAATTTCTTAGAAAATCTAGAGATAACTCTGAACAAAATTAGTAATCTCTTTTAAATCCATTGTTGTCTGTGGAGATTTCAATATTGATTTGATTTTCTGAGCGAATCCCACGAAAAAGAGCAGTTTCTCAATTTAATTTACCGGTACCGGTAGCTCAGTGCATCAACTGATGTCACTGCAGCGCCTCTAACCGGGAGGTCCTAGGTTCGAGTCCTGACGGCGGCAGATTTTCGACACTAGCTTTTCAGCTAGGTCGAATTCAGTCGCTGTCTGGAGGAGAATTCTAGCGGCCGGCTGCTCTGATCGGTAGTTTTCCGTGGTTTCTCCGATCAACACCAGGCGAATGCCGGAGCAGTACCCTACCAAACGGGCCACGGACCGCGCGATCTGTCCTTCCTCTTCCTTGTCCTATCCTCTCCCCCTTACAAACACTTACACTAACATGCACTACACAACCAAATATTCCGGGAGACCGGTCGGGAGTTTAGAGTTTGTCCCGGCTGGGGCGGTGCCCCCGCTGGTGGGGAGAGTCCTGGTTAGGGGAAGCTCTACCAGCCGACGGTGTCGGCGCCGGATCTCGCCATCCAGCGGGGGAAGATCACCGCCATCTCCCGAGAAGAAAACATGCACTACCACTAACGGGACTCTTGACCAGTGCTGACGCGCTCGGAAACACGAAAAAATCAATCAATCA
>BLKR01017163.1:0-14773 GCA_011170035.1 Teleogryllus occipitalis
GAAAGCAGATGTCAGATATATAACAAGATATAATCTACCAAACTATTCTCCAAGTTCTTTGAATATTCAGTAATGCAAAATAGTTCTTTAATATGAAACTATTTATCGTTAATATTCAATAGTGTAAGTATCAAGGGGTTTTGTAAAATGCAGTTCAGTAGAATGTATGTTTTAACATTACGAAAATGTGATGTACGATTAATCTCAACATATGAAGAGACTACTTCACGTTTTTCTAACCAAATATGGTACTGAAGTACTGAACTTATGACTAATGCATTCTTGACCTGTGTTCAAATTTTAAAGAAAAATGAAGTATCATCATCTCGTGATTTTTTCCGAACTCTACATCTTTAAATGGATGTTGGTATTTATAAGAGCGGTAACACCGTGTGACCGATCGCCATGAAAGTTGGCACATTACGTATTTTGTTTCACCCAGATGGTTTATGGACAGTTAATTTTCTTTTAACTTCACTAGAGGACGCTGTAAAACAAAACTAAATATTCATATCAAATGCAACCCGCGACATCACAAGCATTTTTAATCTATATGGTTAAATAACTCCTAAACAAAGCCTTATAGGGCATTAAAAACTAAACTTCTGAGGCCAAAGGCCTCAGAGAAACGCTTCTCACACCGAAATCTACAGGATGAGGTCTTCTTGACATTCTATTACATTTTTTCTGGTCCGGTGCTTCTTGATATTACCCCACCCGCTCAGAGACATACAGAATCTGCAACTAAATATGAATGAGAGGGACAGAGGGGCAGAGACAGACGAAGATTGAGAGAGAGACACACACAAAGACAGAGTCAGACAGACGGAGACGGGAACCGAGGGACGAAGAGAAAGAGATACAAAGAGAGGGAGGGAGGAAGAGACGGAGAGAGAAAGTGAGAAGGAAGGAGAAAGAGGGAGGTGAAGGGCAGAACGACGTCTATCGGGTTCCGCTAGTACATTATATATTTGAAACGTTACCCAATAAAACGTTGAACCAATGACGACGGATTCGAATTCAGCGCTAATTATGAACAACTACCAATTGGGTCACGAAATGGTTTGGCAAATCCGCAACGTACCCATGAAATATGTCAACACTATAACGCAGAGCGCAGCAGCCTCATTTCCAGCCTCACCTCTTTTTCCTGTTGGTAATTTAGAGATAACTTCGCGATTTCATAGTATTCTATCACATGCTTTTATTTACTATGTTGAAAATCGAAACATCTAAACTATATTTCTTACGAATAGTCAAATGTACCGAGAAAGAGGGAAACGTCATTTTAAATCTTTCGGTTTTGATCTCGTCCTGTAGCGTCTGTTTCATGTATTTCAACGTTGAAAACTTTTCAATGTATCTTCTTGTATTTCGAATGCATTCTGAAGAGCTATATGAACATATCTTCTTCGCATCGTTTTCTAGACTTTCTGAAAAATTCACTTAAATTATTCTGAAAATCAAAACCCACGGTGTCCCATCTCCTCCCAAACATCACCTGCGATGTAGCCTGCTTAGTTCCATCTCGGCTTAAAGCCTTTTGTGATACTAGAAGTAGCCCATGGATCCGACTAGGTGCTTGCTCCTTGGAATACGGCGATTACTCCTGATGGAACCACTGCCAATGTCCATAGACCTATAGCATAGCATCGTCGTTTTTTAAATTACCGGGTAAGGTTACACGAAAGAGACAGGATAAGGCCTAAAAGATGATAGAAACAGAACTGACAATGCCCATGCCGCCATACAGGATTCAAACTCACAATTTTGTAAAGCGGACTTGAAGACTCCCGTCCCACACCCCTGCGACACTAAGCAAGCTAAGAGGGTACTAAAAGATAGTCCAAAAAATATGAATATTGATGTGTCCAATCTAAACCCGGCTTCGGCGAGAACTCCACTTTGCATGTCATTTTCCGTCACCCTTCGAGGCCGCCCCGCATTGAGGAACGCGCATTTGGTCTGCAGCCCGCCTCGGCCAGCGCGGTGCAAACTCACTCAGCCACACAGCAGGGGTCGGCGCGTCGCAAGGAGGCTGCAAGTCAAGAAGGGTCGGGAAAGGCGAATCAGGCAGGAAGCTCCGCGGCCTCCTCTCGTCCCCAGGCGGGGGTGGGGGTGGGGGGTGAGACGGGCTGCCGGGAATTACGTGTCGGGCCCGGACAAGTACGCTGCGTCCGAGAGGGAAAAGCCAGTGCAGGAGCAGCAAAAGGGGCGACGAGGCGGGGCGGAGGCGGAGGCGGAGGCGGAGGCGGTGACGGCGGCGGCTCGACGCGGAAGGCCCTCGAGCGGTTGTGTGGGCGGGGCGGGGCGGGGCGGAGCGGGGAGGGGAAGGCGGGGTGGATGTCATCCGCTTCGCAAGTTCTGCCCGGGAGCGCTGCAGATAATCGAGACGTGTAGCGCGGCGCGGGCGTCCGGTCTGGGAGCGGAAGGGGGCGGGGCGGAGCGGAGCGGCGGCGTGCGGAGCGCGGGCTGGGGCGGGGCGTGGCGGGGCGGGGAGGGTGTGAACGCAGAGGAAAAGGAGGGGACGCGCGCTTTAGGGAATCCACCCTGACGCATCCTCTCGCGAAGGAGAAACGACGGAAGTGGGGAAGGAGGTGCGGGGGGGGGAGCAGACGGTGGAAAAGCGAGCGCGGCTTATCGTTAAACAGTGCCAACGCGAAGAGTTCTCGGAATGATTCACTGAGTTTAAATGGTGGAAAACAAGTAAAAATGCCGGTTAGGGTACACTGAATGTCCTTTTGGAGCAACAGCGGAGAACAACATCGTGTCTCTCATTCCATGGGGGATTGTTCAGATGTTCGCAGGAAAGGAAACTTCAGCCTCGAGCTTGTAATAGGACTCCCAACTTTGTCAATGGAGCGCAGTTATACTGTTATGTTCATAACGCACTTTCGTGATAAGTGCTTGTTTCAAATTTCGCATCGATCTAGATGAGAAAGCAAATGTTTAAAGGATGCTTCGTTAACGAGTGTTTCAAATGTTGTTTTTAAATTAATTCTTTATAATGAGCAAACTTTTTCTAAAAATCCCTTTCCTTATTTATAAAGACATTTTAATACAGACAACAAAATGTGTATGGAAATGTACTTCATGACCTGGGGACCGAGATCGCTGTGACGGGCACGCTTTAGCACTGTCTGCAGCGCCTCTGATCGGGAGGTCCTAGGTTCGAGTCCTGACGGTGGCAGGATTTTCGACACCAGCTTTCCAGCGAGGTCGAATTCAGTCGCTGTCTGGAGGAGAATTCTGGCCGGCTGTTCGATCGGTAGTTTTCCGTGGTTTCTCCGATCAACACCAGGCGAATGCCGGAGGAGTACTCTACCAAACGGGCCACGGACCGCGCGCGATCTGTCCTTCCTCTTCCTTGTCCTATCCTCTCTTCTTACACACTCACTTACACTAACATGTACTACATTACCACATATTCCGGGAGATCGGTTGGGAGCTCAGAGCTTGTCCCGGCTGGGGCGGTACCCCGCTGGTGGGAGAGTCCTTGTTAGGGGGAAACCCCGCTAGCCAACGGTAGGTCGACACCGGATCTCGTCATCCAGCGGGGGAAGAACACCGCCATCTCTCGAGAAAAGCATGCACCACACTAACGGGACTAATGACGACAGTAGTTGATGCGCCCGGAAACACGAAAAAATCAATCAATCAATCAATTATGAGTGCTGTGGCACAGTGAGCCTACTTTATTCATTGAGTATTACCATTCAACCCTCTTTCTTCCATTCTTGGTCGGCCCGGCTGGCGAATGCGATACATACGGGCTATCGGTTCTTATACCGCATAAGGCATAGTCGTTGTGTGTTCTGACATGGTGTGTATTCCTAGAGCATCTTGTAAATCTCTTGAACTTACATATTCCCCTTGATTCCTTTCCGTGTCTCGGGAAGTTGTGTGAACGCGGCTAAAAGCAGGTGCGCCACGACTATTTACACAACTCGACTGGTTTTTTACTTCTGGTTTAGTTTTTATTTTTGAACAAATATATTTATTTCGTTTTTAAATAATAAACAATTTACAGGTTTTTGGAATGTTTATGTGCTTCTGCTATGCAAATGTTTGCATAGGAAGTATTTTTTCAAATCAACTTTTATTGTGGCTCAGCCATTCGGAATATTCAACGAGTTTATAAGGCAAAATATGCATAAAATGTCTTAAAAGCTTATTTTCGAAGTTTCGACGTTTCCTACCCAGACATATGTATAGTTACATAATTAGGGTATGTGATCTTGTTATATGCAGATAATATCCAAATATTTAACTTTGTTATAAGGGAAATAGTTCTAGAAATAACTATTTTGTTATTTTGCATTTCAAAGAAAATAATTACTCAAGTTTATTACATACAGATGCATTGTCTCAGAATCCCGCAAATTATAAGATACTTCTTCATGATTTGTGAAGTATACAAAAATTCACAGTGATCTATGGAGCTTAAGATTGGTTTATCTTAATATATTTTGCGAAATTGTAATCTCACCAAAACAGTGATAAATTAGCTGATATTAAAATTTCAAACACATTGTAGAAAAGACAAGAATATCTGTTATTAAGTTAAGTTATTTAACTCTGTAGGTTTAAAGGATATACTTAAAGTTTCCGAATATGAATCCCTCACTTGTGCACTCAGAGAAAGAAGTTGAAATCATATGTTAGATATTCATGAAGAGACATTATAAAAATGATAAAATCAAACATTAATAAAGTATTATCCTACTCTTTTTCTTACAAAACTAGGGAGAATCGTCGCTTGGGATAAGAATTCATCACGTTGTACTTATTTTCATCTCTGTGGTTTACATGTCAATCATAATGATAAACAGAAACGTTTCCGGTAATTGTGTTGTTATATCTTTGGAAAGTGTAGTTATAACCGCAAACACTGCGATAATTATTTATTGAATGTGTTCCAAAGGAACCACTTCATAGTAATAGAGCGTTTCATAATGTTTGCAGCAAATAATTGTAACCGCTTGACAGACCGCAGAATGCCGCGCGGGTGGTCACTGACACAGGAAAATAACGTATTTCTGGCAACAAAAGTTACATCATTGTTTTGTCGTACGTTTTTCAATTACATACGTAATAATCTGTGTTGGCGTTGGCTCGTGAAATTGATTGCTGTATTCATCATTCGCTGCACGCAACACACGCAGTCTTTCCCACAACGGTCTGTAGATTGTTCTCTGGAGGTGGAGCTTACTTTTAATATGGACTGTGCCACACGTACAAATTGCGTGGATTGTTCATGCTGCTTATTGTTGCATGATCTAAATAATACGATTGGCATCGTGGTTGGAACTGTTCGTCGGTAATGTTCCTGGCATATACAGCATCCACTGGGTTTTGGAGAATGGATCTGTGCTTTTCGATTCAGCCAAGAAAAAACGTAAAAATTACATAAAAATTACTGAACATGTTTGATTGATTATCATAGTTTTCTCATATTCTAATCCGTCTGGTTGTGCACGATGTTTTCAATTGAAATAAATAACAATAGAAATGTGTCAGAACAACATATATTCCGAGGATAATGATACCTACAGAAACATCATATTCACAGAGTCTGAGTACGTGCAATGAAAATAAACTAGAATGCAAAAGCATTATATTTTGTCATACACTTACCAGAGATTGCGTTTAGTATTATGCCATTTTTTCTGTACTTGAAAATCGGGCTTCAATGCGTAAACTAAAATACAGTATCACGTAATGCCGAAGAATATCAACGAAAACTGCGCAGATATTAGAAATATTTATGTGATATTTTGTATCATGCTATATTTATCAATTTTAGAAACGAAAGTAATTATTTACTTCAATCAATTAAAGGCAAGTTGGTCTAGAAGAATCACACTTGAATGCAATCCAACACAAATACATGTGCAAGTCTGCAAGTTAATTGTAATATTAGATTTCTACGAAACTACTTATTGTGTACAGTTCAATAGAAAGGAAATGCAGAATTTTCTTTTATATTAAAGTGTACTCCTATAATATCAATAAATGTTTTAATTTATTTGCACAAGAACAAAATGTTGAAAACATAAAAGCATATTAGACACTCCGTAGGTTCTCACGTTACTGGTCGGTTTTTAACATCCCTCCTTTGCATCTTTTTGCAGCATGAACCGCCACTGTCTGACACTTCGAAAATCATACGCTTTCCGCATTACCCCCAAAGAAGATAAACACTCTAAGAATAAACACCTACAAAGACACAAACGAAGATCAAACAAAAACGTCTCCACATGTTTGTTTATTTCTACTTCAAACCGAGCCCTTGTACTGAAACTTTCTGAGATGAAAAACGAGTGCGGAAAATAGGACCAATACAAAGATTCACCCCCACTTCCCCACGTATTCAGTTGAATCAATAGCTTTTATCACCGCAGAATACACATGCCCTGGGGTCGTCAGCTTCTCTCTTGAAACCGCTCGAGCGTATCTCTGTCTCTGCTTCCCTCTCCCCAATCCTCCTCCCCTTTCCCTTCCATGTCGCCTCCTCCCCCCGCCGCTGCCGCCTCGCGGTCGCTCGCCCCGAGTGTTTACCTTTGACATGGGACAGGGTACTTTACTTTCCGTCCGCAGTCGGACGTCAGCAAATCTGGCCTAGTCTGTGGGTCCGGTCCGAAACCTCGCAATGTGGCGTATGCGACACTGCTCGCAGAGGGTTCTCGTGACGAACAATACTCACGATCACGTGATTTGACGTCGCAACGAACCTGACTCTCATTCGAAGGCTGTGTGTCTGCATGAGTTAATTCAATGGAACGATGATTTTAATTTATTCCAAATATTAAATTAAATAATTAAAGATTTAAAATATTTAAAATATATTTTATTGATAGGGGTAATGCTAATAAATAACACGTGAAATGCCTTCTACAGTTCTGTTTGGCGATCACTAGTATTAATATATTGATACGTGTTGATTATTCATATTGCATGACTTTTTTGCTGTTCGAGGTGCGTTTATATTCTATGGTCTCCAGTTTTTTCTCAGGATTGGGTGCAGATAGAAACAAGCGATTTAGTTTAAAAACCGCGGGCACTTTTTGGATATTAGTTGGAAGTTCTCTACCGCTCAGAGAATCCTAGTGGCTGCGGTGACAGTGAGCAGTTTTTTTGATACTAGAAATGGTGACGCCTTTTATTTATTTATTTATTTATTTATTTATTTATTTACGTCAAAAAACAGTTAAAAACTGCGTATGACGGGCTATGGGGAAAAGTGAATTGTGTGCACATTTTCAAAATTCTGTGATCCCTACACTAAATCATATACTACTTAAGTTTTGAATTTTGAAAGGAGAAAAAAAACAAAACTCCCATGTAATAAAATCGATTTTCAAGGATAAATAAGCAATAAATTTTGAATTTTGAAAGGGAGAAAAAAAAACAAAAACTCCCATGTAATAAAATCTATTTTCAAGGATAAATAAGCAATAATTTTGAATTTTGAAAGGGAGAAAAAACAAACAAAAAAACTCCCATGTAATAAAATCTATTTTCAAGGATAAATAAGCAATAAATTTTGGCTCTTCTTATTACTTCCTGCCGCGACAACGTGGAAACGATAATTTGAATAATTGTATTTCCCACTGAATTCTAGAAGACGTGCACAGAAAATGAAGTTACATTTATGTCCAGAAGCAAAACAAGGGGCCATCTCAGCATTTGCTCAATGGATCAGGGAAACTGGACGAAAAACCTGATCGAGATGGGGGTCATTGACCCGGAAGCTGTGTTACAATAGTTGTTACAGGTTGTTTATACTCATTTATACAGTCCAAATGGTAATTAATGCATTATGTATCATTGTTAAAATTAATGTTACTTTTCTTGTGATGCTCAGTATAGTCTCTAATAGTATAGAAACAGTTATGCAACAGAAACGATTTCACTTGTGATTTAAACTTTTCTATTGAATTTAATCGTTTAATGTCATCTGGCAAAGTGTTGTAAAATAATGTACATGTATTGTATGTGAATTTTTTGTAATGAGCTGTTGATACTGTCACCTGATGAATATGATTTCTACGTCGAGTGTTATAGTAATAGACTTCGGCATTTTCTGAAAATATATTCCCGCCCTTAAGCAAGTCATTTTTACAAAAACCACTGATTCGTAAATAAAAAGACACGGTAATGGTAGAATTCCTAGATTAATGAAGATAGGCTTACAAGAATCACGTGGGTGGGATTTGGTTATTGGATTTGGTTATTTGGTCTTCGTTGCAAGAACTCGCTGTGCTTGCAACGAAGTTTTCTTTCAGCCTTCATTTTCTTCACTTCCATGGTGTGAATCCCATTGCAATTCGTCAGTTGAGCAAGGCGTGCGATGAGGAATGGGAATGTGCGTTCGTGGGTGCGAAGTTCAAAGAAGGCGGAACATCGTGGGGATACGAGTTGGCACCATGAAGGGGCCTTTCTTTTCAACAATTGTGACAATGAATGAGATGTACATGCCGTTTTTCGATCTTGAAACGAAGCATTGCGAAAAAAGCGTCTCGAAAAGGCTGCATGTGTGAAAACGCACCAGCGCATCAGGCAAAAGCGACGCAGAAGTTTCTTCGTGAAAACTACTTTCAAGTTGTTTTTCATGCTCCTTACTCGCCTGATCTGGCTCCTAGAGATAGTTTGCTGCGTCCAACAATTAAAGACGCTCTCCTTTGTCGCATTGTTTCCAGCCGTGCCGCTATTACAACAGCGATTTTGCAGAGGTCGGAACATACTCCTAAAGAAGCGTTCGCAGCTGTCATGGAAACATGGGGTCGACGTTTGAAGAAGTGTGTACGATTCCAGGGAGATTAGTGGAGAAATTACGTACGTTTTATTTTTTAATGTAAATATTCTGTAAAAAAAACCAACATCGTATTTGCAGTTCTGAGAAGCTATGTTTCTACGTCGCCGTGATTTCGGTGATGCCGGAAATCGTCCTCTAAATAATTATTATTCGGTGAATGAATGATTCTAAAAGTACGTGAGTTGAGATACTGCACATCACTCAACGGAATTTCGCTAGAAATGTTTACATTTCCTGAAAAGTGGTGCTTTGCTTTCCGCCCGCAATTGGGCTTCCAGTGAATTCGAAAAAACTGTGCGTCAATAATATACATCTCTTATGACGTCTGTAGCACGTGATGGAATAGCTTAATTGATCATAATTGATGATGTTTTGTGTAGAAATTCTCTCGCGTTTTGAATTACAAGCTAACACTTAGAAATTCGTAGTCCTGATGATTTTTGTATCTGCGACACTTTCATCATGCTCTTCATGATGCATGATGCTCTTCAAAATTTTATTCCCAATTACGAGAACTAGAAAAACTTTTACATGAATTTATAAATCAAATTAATAACATGTAACAATGTAACTGCAGAGGGCCACCGCGAGCCGCCTGCTCTAAATAACTATTATTGTGCCATGTGAACATTCCTATCGTAATTGCGGACGAAGCTTTAGCCCTGGACGCCCTTGATTTACATAAAACAGTCTTCAGACTTTGTACCGCATAGCTTCTAGCCGGTTTGTACGCTAAAATAGTTTTAGGGACAAATTGACTACCGATCGCACGCGCATTGAGTTGTTGACGACGAGGATACGTCCCCCCGTTATGATGATTTACAGGACAATAGTGAATTTCGGAAAAGAATATCAGTTCAAAAATAAATTTTTGGTGTAATGGTAGAAACGGCGGCTACGTAGAGACGCCGAAACGATACGGCGTGATCATAATTGGCAATGAAAAAGAACTTTCTACCATTAGACCCAAAAATTACCTTTGAACTTGTAATCCATGAGGGCATAAAATATGACACTTTGAATTCAATATGGCGGACAGTTTGAGACCCCACACAGTGTATGGCAAACAACTCCTTCACACTTTGGCTATTTAACGAACAATACACAAGTATTAGCTGAGTACTCTTATTCCCAAATAATAGTTTTTTGGACTTTGTAAGGACATAGTTTTTTGGCGACAAATTTAAAAAAAGGTGCAGCACAAAGCCGACACCTACAGGCCGCCATACTTGCGTTTCTGTATTTTTCATAACACTAACTTCTAAAAAAGTTTTAGTTGGGGCTTATCATACTTTTCCTTTCTGGTTCCCGGCGTCTATGTTGCTAGTATCGAAAGTCCGCCATCGTCGGGACTCGAACCTTAGAAACTAATCGTTAACGATGCTGCAAGTCAACCGTGTTGCCACGGACCCATTGGAGCCAGTTCCCGCAGCCGTGTCCGTGGGTTGTACGGGCTCCATGGCCGCATGCAGCCGCTATGCTGGGGCGTTTCACGCGCGAGCATTCCCGTAGCTTAACGAACGCGTGAGCAGCGTCCGAGGGCGAGCAAGTTGTTGGCGGGAAACGCGCGTTCGTCTGCTCCGTTGACCACCACAGTCACCGCCACCACCGCCGTCACCACCACCGCCACCACCGCCGTCACCGCCGTCACCGTCACCGTCACCGCCACCGCCACCGCCGCCGCCGCCGCCGCCGCCGCCGCCACCGCCACCGCCACCGCCACCGCCACCGCCACTGCCAGCACCACCGCCATCGCCACCGCCACCGCCGCCGCCACCGCAGCCGCCGCCGCCGCCGCCACCACCACCGCCGCCGCCACCGCCACCGCCACCGCCACCGCCACCACCACCGCCACCGCCGCCGCCGCCGCCGCCACCGCCACCGCGCGCCACCGCCACCGTCACCGCCACCGTCATCGCCACCGCCACCGCCGCCGCCGCCGCCACCGCCACCGCCACCGCCACCACCGCCACCGCCACCGCCACCGCCGCCGCCGCCGCCACCGCCGCCACCGCCGCCGCCACCGCCACCGCCACCGCCCGCCACCGCCACCGCCACCGCCACCGCCACCGCCACCGCCACCGCCACCGTCACCGCCACCGCCACCGCCACCGCCACCGCCACCGCCGCCGCCACCGCCGTCACCGCCGCCACCCCCAACGGCGTCCCTCATCTTCCTCAGACACGCGGTCCAGATGCCCCAACAGCGGTCATGCTCGCGAACTGCTCTCTCTCTCTCTCTCTCTCTCTCTCTCTCTCTCTCTCTCTCTCTCTCTCTCTCTCTCTCTCTCTCTCAGCCAGCATTCCCGACCTGAAGGGTTTACCACGCGCTTTCGTGCCTGGGTTACCCCAACGCGAATGTGTGTATGTGTGTGTGTGTGTGTGTGTCGCCAGAACGACCACCCGCAGCGACTAGCCGCGTGGCTGCGTGCGAATACTTACTCACTTCACGGGCTACTCTCTCCACCTTCCCGCGGAGTCCTTTCCAAGGACGGCCACGCCACGCCGCGCCACGCCGCGTCACGCCACGCCGCGGTTGTAATTTTGCAGTGGACAGGACTCATTCACGTGGCCCTTGTGTCCGGGACAAGCGTCAAATGGCGTTTTCTACAGTACAGTGGAGACCCGTGTGCGCCCGAAACTATCCAGAAGTTATCCAGCTTTCGCAGGGCAGATTGGATAATTACGGTGCGCGGACGTACTGACAACAAAACCAGGTGACTCTGAGAATTAATCCGCTCTGAAATTACGGGCACAATTAATGATCAAGTTGTACAGAAGGGGTTCTAAACGATGCAGTTTCCGGAAGATGTGCAGCATTAGCGCGTGCGTTGCAAGTCGTATTTGCTGGAGTGTCGTGTAAATCGTGGGAGTGACCTCCCTTTACCCTTGCAATTTACCACTTTATAAGCGATGTAAACCCCTCGCTTCCTTTATTTTTTGATGTGCGATTGTCTGTTCTTTATGTGAGCACTTTGCTCTAATTTGCCATTCAAACCTAGCAATGTCAGGTGCTTTGTGAAATTAATCCTCTTGGCAATTACAAACGCATGAATGATATATGAATACATATAATAAATAATTACATATTAGCTGTTCCACATAACAAAAACGTGATACGTTATCTCTTGCTCGTAAATCCTATTTTCGGTAATAACTTTCAATACATGGAGCAATACCTATTTTTCGTTGGTAGGCTTTATAAGCAGCCCATACTCTTTAATAGTGTTAAACGTAAGAAAATTCCTCGTCTCTGTTAATGCTTTATTCCTTATCCTTGCATTTTACTCCTAACTATACATTGTTTTTCTATTCCTAAAACATTGCCGTACAATTGCCTAAACACAAGGTGATTTTTGAACTGATCCACACGGAACATACACATGCTAATAATTAACATAAACATAGTTATAACATAATTAACATAAACATAATTGTCGGAAAACACAATGTCTCGTTGTGAATTCGAAGCCCGCTGTTCTGACCGATTGCGTGCTACGAGTTTCAGGCAGATACCGAAACATTATTGAAAAGTTTTCAGCCACCTTTTTTTCCTAGTCCATCTCCTTTCCCAATCTTCAAGGCCGTACGGCGAACTGATTTCCCACTGGGAGCGGTGGCTCAGTGCATCAACTGATGTCACCGCAATGCCTTTGACTGGGAGGTCCTAGGTTCGAGTCCCGATTTTTGACACTAGCTTTTCAGCTAGGTCGAATTCAGTCGCTGTCTGGCGGCCGGCTGCTCTCATCGGTAGTTTTCCGTGGTTTCTCTGATCAACACCAAGCGAATTCCGGAGCAGTACCCTAACAACGGGCCACGGACCGCGCGCGATCTTTCCTTCTTCTTCCTTGTCCTCTCCTCACCCCCTTACACACACACACACACACTAACATGCACTACATTACCACACATGCTGGAGACCGGTCGGAGACTTAGATTGTGCGAGATTTACAACTTGGTCGGTGCCTCGCTGGTGGGAGATACCTGGTTAAGAAAACCCCGCTAGTCGACGGTAGGTGGGCGCCGAATCTCGCCATCCAGTAGGGGAAAGGGTAGGGGAAGATCACCGCCACCTCCCGATGAAAAACATGCATTACACTTACGGGACTAATGATCTCAGTAGTTGACGCGCCTGGAATCACTAACAATCAATGTTTTCCCACCCCCAAACAGTCCATTCCCTGCGTATGCAACGACTCCAGCCGAGCTGAGACGATACTAATATGAAGCCGGAGCCCAGAAGAAGAGGAGCGTCATCGGAGGGCAGGGAACACTATGTAACTCACGAGAATGGTCTATTATGTCATGTAAAATGGCCGCAAAGATTTTTTCAGCGATAGTTAATGTGGTTGTTGTTGATATTTCTCAAACAGCATGTTGAAGAAATGTTCTAAAACAAATGTCCCATGTGATATTGGGACATGATTTCTTACAAGGGAAATATAATATACTAACAACTGATCTCGCACAATTTAACTCAACACTTTTCTTGAAACTTTCTGAACTCGTCTGATCTTGTGAGGCACGTTATCTTCACATTCTTCTTCCAAACACATAATTACACTCTTTTCTTATCAGTCGGATTTGCGACTCGATTCAATATTTTCAGGCCGCAGTTCACTTTTCATCCACGTCCGAACGACCGCCCATGTGCCCTGTGCGCCTTGTTGCGCGCTGCGCAGCCAAGCAGAGCCTGACCTACGGGACGCGCCCTTCACCTCCATAACCCGCTTGCCTGTCCTCGGGAGGGCGGCCAACTCGCTCCGTGCACTCTCTCTTGTCACCTAGTAACACCGCACAACTCGCAGCTCGGCTAACCTGTGGCCTCCGCTCTTCCCCCGCCCGCCACGAACAGTGGTCCGAGGAACTTCGTGCCGGGATCAACTGAAGCCACTGCAGTGCCACTGGCCGGGAGGCCGTAGGTTTGATTCCGACCGACGGTGGCAGCCTTTTTGACACTAGCTACATAGCTATACTGCGGTTTTCACGGAGTTGTGTTTGAAGGATATCAGCTGTTTCGATGTCATTCAATCGGAAGTCTAAACGTCACCATTATGACGTCACTACTGACGTGTAAGGTCCCGATTGGACAAAACACAAAACAGCTGATATCCTTCAAACGCAACTCTGTGAAAACTGCAGTATATGTCGAGTTCAGTTGCTATCTGGAGGAGAATTCTAGCAGCCGGCTGGTCTGATCAGTAGTTTTCCATTTTTTCTCCTATTAATACCAGGCGACCTCCGTATCTTTCCTTTCTCTCCCTTATCCTATCCTCCCCTGTCACACACACTTACATGCACTACACTACCACACACGCCGGGAGACTGGTCGTGAGCTGATAGCTGGTCCCGGCTGGGACGGTGCCCCACTGATTGTTCTGGGGCACTGCTGGCGGTGGATTCTTCCTTGGAGCCTCGCTGTCACGTGACGTCAACTATATTGCAAGTCGCGGTATGAAAAGTCAGTCGCGCAGGGATACGTGCAGTATGGGTGGAGGTGGAGGAACAAAATCAAATATTTGGGTTTTTCAGTGAAAACCGAAACTGTTTCGTCGTTTTGGGGAATCTAATGAAACCATAGACATCTCTCACATAACCAGAAGCTACTTAGTTCTCAATTTCTGCGCGCGGTGGAAATCGATATTATACTTTCTACAGGTTGATCGTGCGTAACCATATCTTCTATTGCGCTTACACTAATAAGCTGATTATTGACTATACCTGGGGTGTCTGTTGACATAATAGCTAATTAATATCCCTTCTGCCGATAGAGCCTGGCTTTGATCCCAGGCTCGTTCGCGTGCTAATTCCTGTAGTGGACAATACGTGCCCTCGCCAGGTTTTTTTCTGAGATCTCAAGTTTCCACTTACTCCAATGCTTCAATGCCTCACATTCAACTCCAATGCTTCATCATCATTCATCTCTCATCATTATTACAGTAATTTACTCATTCG
>BLKR01017164.1:0-14770 GCA_011170035.1 Teleogryllus occipitalis
ATTTACATTTACCCTTCGATTCCAAAGAGGTATCAACAGTTTGTTTGTAGGTAATGTTATTAAAATTAAAATCTATGGATTTAAGAATGTGGTTGATGACGAACAATATGCCATTGCAGGATTGATTGATTGATTGATTTTTGACTGACTCGTTCAGAACGGGTCAGTTGGCGACGGCCGAACTACCGCGTAATTTAACTGGGTCGACCGCTGCACCTCTGTTTAGTTGTGACGTCAAGCCCATGTGTAGGTTGTCACCACTAGCCATATTAAGCCCAGTGATATGTGGGCCTCCCACGTTTGAAAACCGCGCTCGAGTATAAGCGCTGGTCTGTGGCCACCATTGAACATCGGTGGCGTTATTAGTCGTAGCTGGTGGGACGTGAAGAGACGGTAGCGAGAGGGGTTAGGGACGACGGCGGAAAGTAGGTAGAAAGGTTGCGCGTGACTGGAGAGGTTGCGTCGAGTGGCATCAGATAGAGACATAGTGAACGAGATATGTGGAGAGGAAAGGTTGTCGAAACGTTGTGGAGAGTGGTGTCGCTTGGTGTGAAAATATTTTGGAGAGTGGTGTCGCCCGGGGTTAGAAGGTACTGGACGGAGGGTGCTGGGACGAGAGGAGCCGCCGCCAGGAGCTGGTATTGTCGGCCGCAGTGGCGGCTGGTGTCATTGCCTAGGGCAGTTGCGAGCGTCGGACGGGGAGGGAGGCGCCACCGAACCACCCACGCGGCTGTTGGCTGCCGCGCGCAAAACGGATAAGTACTAAACTGAAACCGCCTCTGTAGTCTTTATTTTGAAGATTTCTGAAAGCGTCGTGGATAAGAAATTGATTGCCAAATTACCCCGACTATTAATATCAATTTGAGCGTTTTCGTTTCTGTACATGTTAGTTAAATTCTATCTTGTGTGTTCTTTATTTGATTTTTTGTCTTGGAGGGGGGCAGTAAAGCCCTTCCTCACTAATTGGTATGTCACGGAGATAGTTGTGACCTATGTATGTGTTATAATTGTCAAGTATTAAACAATATATGTTTTTTTAATGCATTCTGATTTTCTTATTTTGGAAGAGCGTGTGAGCAACCCTGAAACGAATTCCGCCCTTGGTTCCTGATTTCCCATTTTTTAGGAAATCAAATTAAAATTTTTCATACTTTGCTGACGACTCCAACGGACGGTGGACCCATGCTGGTGCCCACGTACCAGCAAAGGGGTCGATTGAGACGTCACAATATATACACGCACACAGGATACGCATATATATATATATATATATATATATATATATATATATATATATATATATATATATATACACGCACACAGGATAAGTCAGGTAATGAGTCAGGTAACTGTACGGTTGAACGGTTATATATTAACATATTGCAATGCAGTTTTCACGGAAGTGCGTGAGGAAATGGGGCTAACTGATACGTGTATTTATTTCTATTTTATCACTTTATTTTTCGAGATATTTACAGTAACTTTGTTTTTCCAAATAGAACTATGCATGTTTTCATTCTATCATGAGGAGCGTACAAGGACGAATCCAATGATATACATATTCTCATTTATTAGATAAGGATTTTTTTGAGTTTTTTTTGCGACCAGTCTTTGACGGATATTTTGAATGTAACAGACAGCCACACAAGGTCACGCAGCGCTCCAGCAGCAAGCGCGCGCTCGGTGAAGGGAAGGATCTTAGTATTTCAAGATACGATAAATATTGCAAATATTCACAAAACTGTTGCAGTTTTTTTCCTGAACTCTACTTTCCATCCTTCCCCATTTTCAGATTTTTTTGTCTTTTTTTGAAGAAATTGAAGGATTAAAAATAAGGATTTGTTGGAAGTATGTATTGTAATAAAAGCAACATTTTTTTCGATTTCCTTAAAATGGATTTTAAAGAAAAGAGACGCAAAACATTTGGAGAAAGGAACAATAACATTTAATAACTAAGGTATACACGGGTATCTATTACCCTCCAGACATATTGTCAGGACAAATGTCATATATCCAACATATCATTCCCATGGTAAACAATGCAAAAAGACTCTTATACCCCCAAAAACAAAACAAAAAACACAAAGAGATGTTTTTCAAAAGTACAATAGTCCAAAAAAATCTACCATCTGTCTAAAATCTACACAATTCTGTCGACACTGGATATAGCGCTACAAAAGCTCCCATGCCCTTCTCATGAAACATAATTCAAATTGATTAACCATTGTTTACCTACCAAACGTGGATTCTGAATACACAACGGGTTAGAGGAAGTATAATTTACTACATAAAGGAACATGATTTATCCATTTTTTGACCATGCAGCATTACTAGGAATTTAAGAACAGTTTACACAGCGAGATCAGTAGTACGTGAAAGTAAAGGGATCAGAGTTTCTATAAGGTACCAGGTTATAAGGCAATTTTTAGTATTTGTAGAAAGCACAGTACTCTTGAACACAATAACAGATATTAAAATTTTATTTTATTAATACTATAATGTTGTGGCATGATTGTATTTACATAACATGAACGTGATATGATACTTTAACCAAATATTACTGCATTATGTTTATAATGTGTAAGTATTAACTAATGTGTAAGTGGATGGTGAGATGCGACGCCAAGCTGCGAAAGCTTGTGAGGATTTTCCCCAACCAGGTATCTACCTCCAGCGCCTACTCCCTACGCCCTGAATGAAGGTAAGTTGGCCATGGCAGACTAGATGCGGCGTACACAGGTGAAGGGTGCGGGGCTGATGACAATCCTCGGGAAGACTATTGCAGTCTCACTTCCTCTGCCCGCTTTTCCCAGATCTCTCTCGGCCTCCGCCTCGTCCCGCGCTCTGCTTCCGTTCCTTGCAGCCCAGCAGACGTCGAAGGACCTGGACGTAGCCCCTGTCCGGGGCGGCCAGCCACACCACACACACCGCCCGGAAGCAATCGATCGCGTATCCTGCAGCGCGGTACGACAGCGCGTGATCGTGGAGGAAGAAGTCTTCTCCAACTTCTGACCGAGCAGTAGAAGTCCACACCATGGTTTCTGCAAACATCTCTACGATTCCTGTCATCAGAAACATTTTCACGTACAGGCGGATCCTGAAACGAAGAGTTTGTCTGTTAAGAAACATTGGCAACAGAATAAGCATAATTATTTGCACTATTCCACTCATGAAAATAACACATTGTGTTCAACAATACATATATATTCACATTGTGTTCTACAATACAAGTCCGATTTTTACCGCTTCTCTCTACTGGTCAATTATAGATGCGATGCGGAGTGCATTGAAAGAACGAGTTTAACTAATGTAATTAGTATATGGTGCAATATGAAATTCTGTTAAATATCATTTTATAACATACGTGCTTTCGAATTCCTTAATTTTGGCGCCAAGCCTCTAATTCAGGCCTGCAAAGGAGTTTGCACTTTTACAGACCTCGGGAGCCGTACGCTAGCCACTCGAGTGCAAATGGAATCACCTTCGATGGATGGGAAGGGATGAGATTCATTCTAATAGTAGGGACCACAAATGAGAATGTCTAATTCGGAAGTAAAAGATCAATCGACGAGATCATGACTGACTGTTTCATACTGTTCAAGTAATATTGCCTTTGTATTATATTAGAAATGTTTGTTGTCGATATATGACAATGAGAAATATCAATCTAAAACGAATTAGACATGCATATTTGATATGGACACCAAGTATTATTATTGCTTGTAGGTTTTATTTATTGTAGGTAATTTATTTCGCTTGGCTACAATATAAACACAAAAGGTACCCCCAGATAAGACATAAAAAAGTTCTCTTAAACCAAATGACATATGAACAGTTACACTTTAATTCTAACACAAACATAATATTTTTGACAAGTTTCTGAATCCCCGTTCCACCTACCCCTTCTACACCCAAAAACGTGTATTTTAAATTTTAATGTTTCTGTTAACTTAACGCTATTTTATCTGACTGAAAAAATATGAAAAATAATAAAATAATTTATACTATCAAAAATATTTTTTGATATTTTCTCAGCGCCAAATTAAAACGCAAAAATATTTTTGAAAACAAATAATGAAAAATATTTTTTCATGTGTCTTAGACAGGCTTGGAACCCTGGAACAGGCTTTTAAATATCTCAAAACTTCCTCTTAAAATACACATTTTTGTGATTTTTAAGATATTTTCGACTATTAGGCTGTAGTTAAAAAATAAAAACATTATTTTTCCGCCTTTAAATCACGTTGACTTTAACCCTTCAATTCACCAATTTTTTTAAACTGAAATTTTTTTATATTATTAAGAATAGGCCCTATATACTGGGAAAAGGCTTTATGCAAAAAAAATTACACTTTGCATTTGTTCAAAGGTGGGCATTGACTCAAAATTTCTGACAAATGCAGATATACATCTATAATCATATCCATTTATTTTCATTAAAAATAATAATTTTCTTGCATTAACGACAACTTTTATTTGTTGTAAACACATTTTACAACATCAAGTAAACATATTTTACATTATTAAACTTTTTCTAACTATTGACAAAGGATATTCATGAAAATTCTTTCCTTTGTTTAAACAACATTTTACTTCACAGTTGGGTAAGATACAAATGTGTATCCTTCGCACCCTGGTAATTTTCAGGTTCATAATTTTTACTTTCTCGCTACTGCTTACGCAGAATAGTGAAACAAGGTTTGTAATGCTGCAGGGGAAAACCGCGAAGGTTCTACTCACAACTCTCTACACAAAACTCTTATTGCCGAGCCATGATAACAAAAGTGTGGGTATATTTTAGCCCTATAAATAGTAAATAACTTCCTCTACCACGTTGTTTCGTCAGAATCCATGTTTTGTGGGTCCTTTATACCGAAAAAGTGTTTGACGCAAAACGTCTGTCAACTCTAGCGCCTAACAGTTCAGTCAATTCTTATCAAAATTGGTAATTGATTGATTGTGATTTCGGGCACGTCAACTACTATGGTCATTAGTCCCGTAAGTATAGAGCGGTTTTTTGCTCGGCAGGTGGCGAAGGTCTTCCCCCACTGGATGCCAAATCTGGCGCCGACCTACCATCGGCTAAAGGGGTTTTCCCTAACCAGGTATCTCCCACCAGCTGGGCACCGTCCCAGCTGGGACAAGCCCATTTGGCTGATGTCGCGGTCCTTTGAATTTGAAATCGATATTTTAATTTTGAGGGGTACTTTACATAATGCCCTGGGACATTTTTTCAAAATTTTCAAAAAAAAGGGTTCAATTTTTTTATTAAATTAGGTTGTCTTTTAAAAATCGGCTTTAAAAGAAGGTCATGTAAAATTCTTCGAGAATTTGAGTACTTTTTGCGTAATTTTTCATGAATATTGAAACAAATAATATGTAATTAATATTTAACATTACCTTACTATAACTTCACTACCAAAGCGAGATCAATGCGCACCTTTGCAGAAATGCAAACTCTGTTTTTGCGCCCGTAAAAGTCACACATGCTGCCAAATCGGGTGTTTTATACACTCGTTGAGCTCATAGAATATCACAGCAAAATATTTAAATCGCCAATTTATACTGCTACATGTGCTAAACGGCGCATGGAAGGGTTACATATGCTTTGAACATGACTGCAAGAGTTCTAAGCATTTATTTTAGTGTTTATTATACATTTGTATACATTGTTGTAGCACCCAGTAATATTTTGACTTTAGAATGTAGTTGCAAATAATCATGTTTTTAAAATTTTCAAATCCTTTGTATGAGTACATCATTTGCTAAAGAAAGACTATGTTTTGGCCAGATTATGAGAAAACCATTAGGACACAGATGAAGTTAAGTAGGGGACAAGTGGGGAAATAAAGGGGAACAGGTAGAACTCGGATTTCCAAGAACTGTTTTACTGTGTCTTAGAACCGGCTCAGACACGAAAAAATCTCAAAATTTCCTCTCAGAACACTTGATTTTTTTGATTTTTTTGATTTTTTCAATTGTAGGGCCATTGTTAAAAAAAAACATTTGTAGTCAACTACTCGGCTGTCCGGTAGACGCTGCGGAGCGCCGGGTCCTAGGTAACCTTCCTCCAGGAGGAAGGTCGTAGAATGGCCGCTGAATAATTGTTGTATGAAAACTGAAAATTTATTTAAAGTAGCACCGAACTGCAAAACTCAATCCGCGAAATGTGGTTTCCAACTTTATTGGCCCGGTATTATGCGAAAGAAACCATTGCAATATTGCTGAGCGTTGATATTAAAATGCACAGAAAATAAAATAATTCTTTTTAATTTTATCGAGAAAGATAATTTCGATATTTTCCTTCAATTTAATTCTGCATTAATTTTGGTTTCTGCTATCCTCTGTCCACCCATACTGGGGAGTGAGGGCACTCAAAACAAATAAATCTGCAAAATTGTAAAAGAACGATCAAAAAGGTCGTATTTTGTAGAATACTGCCTAAGAATATAAACACAATCCAACCCTTTCATTTCCGTTATCTCCCATCTATCCTTCTCCTGCATTCGAATTGACCCTCATTATTTTCCCATTTGTCACCTACCCGTCCCTCCAAAACACATCTGTCAGAATTTACTTGTCCTCAAAGAAGTCGTGTAACCATGGGTCACGCAAATCTGGTATGAGAGGCTTAGGACACATCCCTTCCTAGTTATGCGCGATTATAAAGTGCAATAGACTTTCTTTTCTTTTCTACTTTCTCCTATATGTACGTACGTATATACGCAGTAATATACGTATTATAGAAAAAGTTATGCACTGCTGCGCAAAAAACGGCGGATTTTCGGCGGGAAAACTCATTGCCGGGCTCTGGTAACGAAAAAATGCATAAAACCAGTTGCTAAATTAAGAGAAAAAATCCTCTAACACATGGTGTAGCCACAATCCCTGTTTTGTGGTGCCTTGATGCCGAAAAAACAACTCGAAGAAAAACGTGTGTCCGTCCGTCTATGAACACTACTAGCGCCTAAACCGTGCATAGGATTTTTTCCAAATAGAAGAAACCCCTGTCCATCTGGCTCTAGTTGAAGGTTTGATATTTGAAAGATATTCATAAAAATTTGGGGTACTTTACATGAAGCCGCCCGAATATTTTCAAAATTTTCTCAAAAACGGCTGAAAAATTGTTTCTTTAAATTTCTGGGAAGAATAGAATAAAATACATTTATAAAGGTGGCGTAGGTCCGATTTTCACAGTTAACTCTAAATTTTATAGTTAACTCTAAGTTATACTTTTTTCGGCGTCTTCCTGAAACTACAAAATCGATGATAAAGATTTTTCCTTCAAATGAAATTTGTTGTTCACAAACAGTTCTTTTATTAAGACCATGTACATTCTTTTAATTGTTAGCAGTCCGTCCCGTCCGTCCTGAACACTATTAGCGCTAGTAGTTCACAACGGACGAACGGAGAGACGGACAAACAGACGGACAGACAAATGGACGGTCGCACAAAAAAAATGTCGGTATCAGTTGACCCCAAAACGTGTATTTCCGTTGAAATCTCGAAATCGATTATCCGCAGCATTACATTACTTTCTCTATATTACGTATGTTTACGAGAAAGTAACTAGTGGTATTACAGAATGGCAGAGACTTTCTCGTAGTAAAGTTTTCTATTTTCCTTGGTATGGACTGGACCCCTCCTTGCTGCCTGGTTCCGGTCTTGCCACATCTTCTTGCCAGCTGGCATCTATCATCGCCCAAAGTACATTTTTTGGCATGTTCTCAACTTTTCGTTTTCCTAATAGCAGAACGGAAATTTTACTTCAAGAATATTAAAGAGGAGTAAAACCTCGTCCTAAATAGCAATTTTCATTGGAAAATTGAGAGTCGTTTTTAAGAAAATGGCGTTTAAGCGTTTCTGCAAAGGCGAAATTTGAAGCTTTTTCACAGGAATCTATTGATTTTTCGCAAATCTTGATTTTAAGTCATTGAAAGGACTTTCACTCAGAAACACAATATTGTATACTAGTCGATGGAAATGTGCATATTAACGACGTGACAGATATTTAAAAAAAATACATTTGTATAATTTTTATAAATTACAATATAATTACATTAGAATAAACAAAAGAAAACATCAAAATGGATTTTACGTCATATTAAACAGTGCAATTAGCCGTGTTCGTTGGAAGATGAAATTTGGAGCCATTTTTGAGAAAATGACATTTGAGCGTTTCTCAAAAGGTGGATATTTGAGCTCAAATTCACAGAAAACTTGAGTGTTCCCGAAATTCAGCATGGCATTATTTAAAGCACTTGGTACTCATAAATACCATGAACCGAACAAATTGTCGGTAATATAAATATTAACGACGTGGGAGACGATTCAAAAAATTAAATTTTTCAAATTTTTTATAAAACAAAATAATATAGCAATATGGCGGTTATGCCATTTGTAGAGTGAATTTAGCAATATCCCTACCAAAAATTTAAAGAAAAGAATCTGGAGCAGTTTTTGAAAAAAATGTTTTTAGTTTTTATTTAAAAATGCAAACATTGCAATATAAAGGCGGAAATCCAGTCGGGAAATTGTGGTATTTCGAGTTTCGTTACGTGACTTGATGGAGCGAAGTTATGTAATTCGGCTAAAGACACCAGCTCATCAATTTTATCAATGTTCTGCAAACAAATTCCAGCAGATATTGCGAAACCTTAACACGTTTCATTCGTGGTATAGTCTTATTAAATACCAGTCGTGCATTGGACATTTCTTAGTCTTTTTTCGACTCCTGAATGTATCAAAAGTTTTCAATGTACCGTAATGATAATAGCCCAGGACGTACGTCTTTGAGACTGGAAGAGAAGTACGCGCTGCTGTCCTGTTCTTTGGGTTCTCTCCCTCCGTATGGTGAAGGCTTCGGGATACTTTGCCTTCTTCTCTTTGAAGAATGGAGTTTCCTCTTAGCAGGAATTGGATGCTTCTCAGGGTGCGAGCAACGCACAAGATGTTAACCACAATCAAGCTGCACACAGGAACATAGAAAGAAAACGCTGTCCCGAATTGGGTCATTGTGTCCAACATAAGAATGTTACTAACTGTAATAAGTAAACAATGCAAAAGTTAAATTATTATTTACATAAACCACAGAATGGGAGTAGGGGCCATGTTCCTGAAAATTTCGAATTCCGTAATCTAAGTAATAAAACATTATTTCCGTAAATATTTTCCAGTTTGTAATTTCGTCCATTTTTTAAACTGACAATTTGGATAAGTATTGATACATGTTTGGGTAAGAGTCTCCTCAATTCATCTGGCAACCCTGCAAATGGTTTAACATAAAATCAATTGTCAAACTACATAGTATTTATGTATATATTGTACCATTAATATTATACATTTCTCTCTCTACACAATTGTAAAGGCCTTATACTCGTACTAGCTCTCTTTCGGAAGCGTTATCATAGACCCATATTTTGGGCAAGTGAAACTGCTTGCGCAATTTATTTGCTCCGTTACATGTGAAGTTGAATCTTAAGTTAGAAAAATACTCGTCCCCAACTAACAACGGCAGCCTTCTTAAACAAGTTCTCCGCTGCTCGCAAACGAAATAAGTTAAAGCATTCAAAAGAAGCTATGGATATAATAAATAAGGAAGCATGGAAGCATGAAACAAACGTTATGAATAAACTTGCATCAGTTGCATAGTCAAATGATAATATTCTCAATTTATGAGAATAAGCTCATCACTCCGTGAATATTTTTATTCACAAGAAGTTGAGCAAATGCTCATTTGTCGGAAAATATTCCCAGACCATACGCTCATGAGTAGATACTCTGCGCTAATGCGTCTTTTTTATTCACAGCATCCATGTTTTTATGTAAGCTTTCTACTGCTCTCAAACTTGGCAACTATGTGTTTCTTGGCTTGTTTAATTAAAATGCGAACATTTTTTTCCGTGGATGGCTGCATATTTCGGTGATATTTGTTGTTGAGAAATTCAAGCATACTGCTTTATATTTTTTCTGTATAATTGTGCATATTTAGACTTTTATTTAGTACATTAAGAACCTTTAATGAAGACGTTTGCAGAAATTATGTTAACAATAAGCTTCCTAAGGATTTTTCGTACAATCTTCATCTTTCATACTTTCCTATGGATTTATGGTACAATCTTTTCCAAATTGAAGAAAGCTCTGTCGATCTGGAACTAGTTGAAGCTTTGAGGTTTTTGAAAAACATTCTTTAATATTTGGGGGTACTTTACATGAAGTCCCCTGGACATTTTCAAAATTTTCACGAAAACGGCTCCAAATTTCTTTTATAAGTTTCTTGAAAGAATAGAGTGAAATACGCTTATAAAGGTGACACAGGTCCCATTTACACGGTTAACTCTGAAGTTTCGAAAATTGCAAAAGTTTGAATTTGTCCGGCGTCTTCCTACAACTATAAAATTGAAGATATATAGATTTTTCCTTCAAACGAAATTTGTTGTCCATACATACTTGTATCTAAAAAGGTCATGCACATTTATTTCAAAAATCTTAGTAGTTTTCGTGCAATAGAGCGTGAAATATTTGCAATTTTTAAAAAATACAACAACCAGATTTTCACGAAAACGGCTCCAATTTTTTCTTTAAATTTTTGGAAGCGTTAGTACCAAATGCACCCTATCCGTTGACTTAAACCCCACATTGCTCTATTCTTTCTTTTTTTTCAAAAATTACGAAAATGTAATTTTTTTGACCTGTCTCTCTCGTCGGAAATATTTACATTAGAGGCGATTCATTCACGTTATTGTATTTAAGAGTACATTTGCTTTAAAGAATGCCAAGTAAAGTTTCTCAAAAACAACAGTTTTCTATAAAAATGAGCTCAAAATTCCGTATTTTCAGAACCACATAAACTTCATTTTCTCAAACAATTACTCCAAATTTTTCTAATGGATAGTGTAAATTGTACTGTTTTATGTGACGTAAAGTTCATTTTGGGGCATTCTTTTGTTTTTTCAAAAATTACACAAATGTAATGTTTTGAAATACCTCTAACGCTTTTAATACTGGCATTTTCATCAATAATCTTGGCTGTCCGGGTGTCGCCGCGTCGAAGGCTGTGTACCCAACGTTTCGACCATCTTTTCATGATCTTCCTCAGGGCTGGTCTGCGACTTGCTGAGGAAGACCACGAAAAGATGGTCGAAACATCGGCAACACAGCCTTCGATGGGGTGTCACCCGGACGACTTCACTTAATTTTCATCAATGTGTGTGCATTATTACATCAGTGAGTAGAAGTGTTTCAAATGACTTCAAATTTACTTTTTCGAAAACTCAGTAGATTTCCGAGAAAAAGGGCTTCAAATTTCGCATTTACAGAAAGCTTAATCGTCAATTTCTCAAAAACGGCTACGAATTTCTGAATGAAAAATTCAATGTAGGACGAGTTTCTACTCTTCTTTAATATTTTTCAAAATAATATCCTTGAAAATAGATTTTATTACATGAGAGCTTTTTTTTATTTTCAAAATTCATGTAGTATATGACTTAGTGTAGGGATCACAGAATTTTGAAAATGTGCACAGAATTCACTTCTCCCCATAGCACGTCATACGCAGTTTCAACTGTTTTTTGACGTAAAATAAATAAATAAAATAAATAAATATTCTTGAAGTAATAATTCGGTTGTACTACTAGGAAAGCAAAAAGTTGAGAAATTGCCACAAAAATGTACTTTGGGCGACGATAGATGGCAGCTTGTGACATAAATGTGCAAAACTTTAACGCCAGGCCACACCAAAAAAAAAAATAGAAAATAATTGGTACGAGAAACTCTGTGCCACTCTGTTAACTATAGTTAACTATAATTTTATAACGTTCGTAAAAATGATACAGTTAAGTTGGAACTTGAGTTTACGAAAATTGGTCGAACTAAAAATCGATGTTGCCAAGTGTTTGCCCTCCGTTTTTACTTTCTCGTTTACGTACGTATATACGGAATATAGCGAATGTTGTAATGGTGCGCGAAAAAACGGCGGATTTTCGGCAGAAAAAATTCATTGCCGGGCCCTAACAACGAAAAATTGGATAAATCCCGTTGCTAAATTAAGAAAAAATCGTCTAACACGTGGTGAAGCCAGAATGACTGTTTTGTGGGTCCTTGATATCGAAAAACAATTGAAAGCAAAAGGTCCATCCGTCCGTCAGACCGTCCGTCCATCTGAGAGAGAAGAATAGAGTTCACTTGTTCGTCTTATTTTAGAGTACGGAGCGGCCTGCTGGGACACGTACAGAGAAGGGCAAATCGAGCCGTTAGATAAAATTCAAAAACGGGCCGGAAAGTTTGTAAATCATGGACGCGTTGATGGACGAGATGAATGGGAACCCTTATCTAAGAGACGGGAACGGGCGCGTTTATGCGTAATGTACAAGACATACAAAGGGGACTCAGCATGGGCAGATCTCAGTAAAAGATTACAGAAACCTGATTATAAAAGTAGAGGAGACCATCCCTCGAAAATACGATGTAGAAAGCAAAGAACTGATGTAGGCAAGTTCTCCTTTGTGAATCGTACTATAGTAGATTGGAACAAACTACCGGCAAAAGCACTAGAGACTCTTCCTTCTAATGTAGTGAAATTTAAAATATACTTAATTCTATGTAGGTCATCATTAATAATTCTGGGACTTTTATCATTATTATTTTTTTCATTATTATTTTTATCATTATTATTTTTATCACTATTATTTTTATCACTATTATTTTTATCATTATTATTTTTATCATTATTATTTTTATCATTATTATTTTTATCATTATTATTTTTATCTTTATTATTTTTATTATTATTATTTTTATCATTATTATTTTTATCATTATTTTTATCACCATTTTTATCATCATTATCATTATCATTATCGTTATCGTTACGTTATCGTTATCGTTATCGTTATCGTTATCGTTATCGTTATCGTTATCGTTATCGTTATCGTTATCGTTATCGTTATCGTTATCGTTATCGTTATCGTTATCGTTATCGTTATCGTTATCGTTATCGTTATCGTTATCGTTATCTTTATCGTTCGTTATCGTTATCGTTATCGTTATCGTTATCGTTATCGTTATCGTTATCGTTATCGTTCTCGTTATCGTTCTCGTTATCGTTCTCGTTATCGTTATCGTTATCGTTATCGTTATCGTTATCGTTATCGTTATCGTTATCGTTATCGTTATCGTTATCGTTATCGTTATCATTATCATTATCATCATTATCATCATTATCATCATTATCATTATCATTATCATTATCATTATCATCATTATCATCATTATCATTATCATTATCATTATCATTATCATTATCATTAGTAGTAGTAGTAGTATAGTAGTATAGTAGTATAGTAGTATAGTAGTATAGTAGTATAGTAGTATAGTAGTATAGTAGTATAGTAGTATAGTAGTATAGTAGTATAGTAGTATAGTAGTATAGTAGTATAGTAGTATAGTAGTAAAGTAGTATAGTAGTATAGTAGTATAGTAGTATAGTAGTATAGTAGTATAGTAGTATAGTAGTATAGTAGTATAGTAGTATAGTAGTATAGTAGTATAGTAGTAAAGTAGTATAGTAGTATAGTAGTATAGTAGTATAGTAGTAAAGTAGTATAGTAGTATAGTAGTATAGTAGTATAGTAGTATAGTAGTATAGTAGTATAGTAGTATAGTAGTATAGTAGTATAGTAGTATAGTAGTATAGTAGTATAGTAGTATAGTAGTATAGTAGTATAGTAGTATAGTAGTATAGTAGTATAGTAGAAGTATAAAAATGCAAATACAATGTATAAGTAGTATAATAGTATAGTGGTATAATTATTAGTAGTATAGTAGTATAATTAGTATAGTAATTGCCTAGTAGCATAGTAACACAATGATAAGCACAATGCTTTGAAGTCTTCAAGCAGCACAATGCTTCACAATGCTTACAGTAGTATAGTAGCATAGTAGTATAGTAGTATAGTAGCATGGTAGTATAGTAGTATAGTAGTATGGTAGTATAGTAATTATAGTAGTATAATTAGTATATTAGTATAGTAGTATAAGTAGTATAGTAGTATATTAATATAAGTAGTATAGTAGTATAGTAGTATAGTAGTATAGTAGTATAGTAGTATAGTATAGTAGTATAGTAGTATATATTCAGTATGAAGCATTAATAGTAGTATAGTAGTATATTAGTATAGTAGTATAGTATTATAGTAGTATAGTGATATAGTAGTATAGTATAGTAATATAGTAGTATAGTAGTATAGTAGTATAGTAGTATAGTAGTATAGTAGTATAGTAGTATAGTAGTATAGTAGTATAGTAGTATAGTAGTATAGTAGTATAGTAGTATAGTAGTATAGTAGTATAGTAGTATAGTAGTATAGTAGTAGTAGTAGTAGTAGTAGTAGTAGTAGTAGTAGTAGTTTTTTTTTTTTTAAACCTTGAGGGGAAAACTGGAAAATCTCTAACAGACACCTAGAGAGCTCAGTATCTATTTCTCTAGATAGTGTGAGGTTCGCACCCACTAAAAACCATAAACCCCTTTCCTCTTGGTGTTCCGCTCCGGTACGCTTCTTCAGCATTCTTCAGAGCGGGACCGTTTTCTAAGCTTTAGCTTTCTTATCTCCGTTTTGTCTCTACATCTTGATGGTCGCCTATCATCCAGTCAGTCTGTGTGTAGTCACGTCACGTTTCTGTCGGGTCCTCCTCGCGTTTCTTCTGGGTCAGCACTTTTCTGGCGAATGCTGCTACAGCTATCCAGTGATCTGGATTCTTCAGCATTTTGTTT
>BLKR01017165.1:0-14761 GCA_011170035.1 Teleogryllus occipitalis
TTACGGGACTAATGATCTCAGTAGTTGCTCTAACAAACGGGTGACGGACCGCCCGCGATCTTTCCTTTCTCTTCCTTGTCCTATCCACACTGTTACAATAATGTACTACACTCCCACACATGCCGGTAGACCGGTCGGGAGCTTAGAGCTTGTCCCGGCTGAGGCGGTGCCCCGCTGGTGGGAGAGTCCTGGTTGAGGGAAACCCCGCTAGCCGACGGAAGATCGGCGCCAGATCTCGCCCTCCAGTGGGGGAATATCACCACCTTCAGTAGGGCCCACATCCCAATGAAAAACATGCACTACACTTAGAGAATAATGACGTGATTCTTTCCTATTCCATGCCCTACCTTCACCCCTTACACACACTTACACTAACATTCTCTACACTATCAGACATGCCGCGAGACCGGTTGAGAGCTAAGAGCTGGGGTGGTGCCCCGCTGGTGGGAGAGTCCTGGTAACGAGGAAACCCCACTAGCCGACGGATCTCGCCATCCAGCGGGGGAAGATCACCGCCATCTCCCGAGGAAAAACATGCACTACACTAACGGGACTAATGACCAAAGCAGTTGACGCGTCCGGAAACACGAAAAAGTCAATCCATCAATCAACAAAACGATGAAAAGACGCCTGGTGGCAGCTGCGAGCACTGACCTGGGAGGCGAGCAGCTGGCGCACGGCGTACAGGGCGTCGGGGCGCGCGCCGGGCCCCACGGTGGCGAGCAGCGCGCCCACGCTGGCCGCCAGCACGCGCGTGGCGTTGCGTGCGCCGCACGCGCCGGGCAGCGCCACGGCGGGCGCCGGCGCGTCGCACAAGGGCGTCGAGGGCTCCCACAGCGGCGCAGACTCCGAGGCTGGCTCCCGCTCTCTCAAGTCGCCCATCACGGTGGGCTCCCTCTCCGTGAACACAGCCTCCGTTGCCACGGCTTCCGAACTCGACGGTTGAGTTGTTCCCGATTCAGTTGTCGTCACCCCCGTTGCTACTCTCTCTGTTGTCAGAGCCTCCGTTGCCCCTGGTTCCAAACTCGGCGCTTGCGTTGTCCCCAACTCAGTTGTCAGCGCTTCCGCTGCCACAAAGTCTGATGTTGACACCCTCTCTCTCATCTCACCGATCACTGTGGGCTCTCTCTCCGTGAACACTGCCTCCGTTGCCACAGCTTCCGAACTCGGCGCTTGCGTTATCCCCGATTCAGTTGTCAGCGCTTCCGCTGCCACATAGTCCGAAGCTGACACCTTCTCTCTCATCTCACCCATCACTGTGGGCTTCCTCTCCGTGAACACAGCCTCCGTTGCCACAGCTTCCGAACTCGGCGCTTGCGTTATCCCCGATTCAGTTGTCAGCGCTTGCGCTCCCACAAAGTCCGAAGCTGACACCCTCTCTCTCATCTCACCCATCTCTGTGGGCTCCCTCTCCGTAAACACAGCCTCCGTTGTCTCGGCTTCCGGACTCGGCGCCTCCGCTGCTGGCAACTGCGCAGTTGGCTCCTTCAGCTGTGTCGCCGCCTGCGATGTCTCTGTGAGCTCCGTCTCCATCTCTGTCTCCGTCTAGAATTTTGGGGAAGAAAGCAAAGGAAACATTTCAACATGTAAACGTGATTTTTACTATTACTTTATTATAATTTGTGTTTTTATAGTCTGTTTACTACTAGCAGTGCAGTTCTGGCATAGTTTCCAGTACGTTATCGATTACTTTCATGCCGTATACATCGATAATTCGAATGGGGATCGAGAAAGAGTTATCGAATAGGTTGGCATATCAAGATTGGAGGAGGGAGTGGAATAGTCCAGGAATTCGATACCCAGCAGTCAATACTGACTGACGAACTGGCGAATAGCCTATTTTTCGTAATACAGTTCTGTTATATCGACTTAACCAAACACAAATAATGATGCTACAGAATTGTACTGACTTTCTGACAATAGTTACTTTTCTAATTTCTTTATTTTAGGCTAGATTTTCAGTATTGCCCCTCCCCCTTTAGCAGTTGGTACTTATCGTCGCATATAATATATTTTTGCAAATTTTCTCTGTTTTTCGTTTTTCTAATATGTTAATTCAAATATGAATTTAAGAATATTATTGAAGAGTAAAACGTGACCACAGCATATACAACTTTTTATTGAAATATTTGGAGCCGTTCTTAAGAGAACATCGTTTTAGATGTTTCTGAAAATGCACACTTTTCACTTCGTTTTCACACATAACTTTTGAATTTTCGAGAACTTCATACGAAACCATTTGAAGTCCTTGTACTCACAAATGCAATAATTTACAAAACGCGTCCGTAATGTACATATTAACAACGTGAAAAATATACCAAAAAATTTACATTTGTGTATTTTTTTAAAAATCAAAAGAATATAAAAAATGCGTTTATGTCACGTTCTTTTGTGCGCTTAGCACCATGTGTACAAAAGGTTTAAAGAAAAAAATTGCAGTCGTTTTCGAAAAAAAAGTTTCTAGTATTGCCAATATTTTACTTAAAATTGCGCGAAAACTACTACTAACATTTTCAAAATATGTTGATAACATTAATTAAATAACTAATTGCGGAAAACAAATTTAATTGAAAGAAAAATTATTTGTCTTCAATATTACAGGTATAGAACGTTTCGGTTCCGACAGTTCCGCTGCTTGACGGAGACCTATGGAAGGATTTTCCTAAGGATGAGCCAAAATGACAGTTCGTGAAACAAGTGAACATCCCATGTATTTCAGAGAAGTATCCCTCCGCCGCGACAGCTGTTCAGCCACGCCTCTTCGTAAAGTATTTGGAAACATCACTATCCAGAAGTCCAAGAGTTTCGCTGAGGAATATGCACGTACGCGAGTCCGGGAAATATTTAAATTTAATTACGTATGAGGAAAATCTCTTAACATGCTCTCACAATCAGTGAGAGAAAACTGCTACGAATGTAAATAGAAAGAAAAACGATTTTAAGCCGGAAACACGTGCACCGGTTCGCATCTCGCATTCAAGTCTCGGTTTCAAAATAAACATAATATTTATCACTCAAAAATAAATGTAATGTAATCTTTACAAAAAAAGAAATTTTACTGTAGACATATACTACTGCACTTCCTAATTTCAATTATTTTTCGCGGCACACTGTATTTTTGTCGGACGAGGACATCACAAAAGGAAGGGTCGAAGCCATTTAAAGTTAGCCAACTGCAAACGAACAAATGCACGAAGGTTTGTGAGTCCATTGGGCTCGAGGGCACGACGACCATTCGTTCGTTCGACGACCATTCGTTCGTTCGACGATCATTCGTTCATTCGACGACCATTCGTTCATTCGACGACCATTCGTTCGTTAGACGACCGCAGAACCTTCAGTTATGTTGCCAGTACTAGCTGTCACTTTGGCTCATCCTTAGGAAAATCGTTCTATACGTTTAGATATCACAAGGAGATGAACGCGCGCAACCTCCGACAACGCCAGTGGAAGCCAGCGAGAACGATTTAAACGGGTTTTGTCTCGCTCTAACGAAAAGTTTTGAATGATGCATTGGCGGCACCACAAAGAAAGGACTTCAGTGGTTATAATCCTCGGTTAACGTCTCAGTTTACAAATTTCAACAACGTTTTTTTAAATTTTTTTATTTAAGGCCGCATCAACATCGAGGTCATTAGCGACCACTATTGGAGTCAACCTAATAGTAACTATGAAGATGAAACATGGTGATGATAAGGGGTGAAAGGACTAGAACCCGCGACCCGGGACTAGGTTGGAGATCGCTACGACATTACTGCCTTAGCGATCTCGGCCACCGGATCGGCGGGAAGTGTTTTGTCTCCCTCTAACGAAAAGTTTTGAACGGTGCATGAGCGGTATCACAGAAAGGACTTGAGAGGTTATAAACCTCCGGTAACGCCTCAATTTACAAATTTCAACACCGTCCTTTGTATGATCGATGCCGGCCTACAGACATTAATGACCATCACCGATATATCTACAATTCTCTAAGAAACATCATTTTTAGGGTTCTTGCAATACATTCGTAGGCAAAACATCGCCTTCGAAATGCAAATGGCACTACCGATTCAAAATCAAAAATTTAATTTTATTTGGCAGCGAAGGGGACCGATTTTATACTTTTCACGTATTTATGCTGACGTTTAACCGCATCCTTGTAAAGAGGCAACACGCTGAGATGATACAAGGAAACGGTATATTCATCGTGATTGTAAATATATTAATATCGATAGCATGAATATGAAATTGGAAACAGTCTTGGTTGCACTATCAGCCAGCACAGTGAACCGAAAAGTCATCACCAATTAAAAACAAATATTTCTGCCTGTTCGACAAGAATGTCTTTAGGGTTTCTCACTTTACAAATTGACATGACTGTTGATTTGGATCTCACAGGGAACCTGACGAAGGGATTATTGATGATATTAGGCTAAAATGTAATACATTATATAATATATATTTTTTAATGAGTGAGGAAGTTAAAAAATATAATGTAGTTTATGGGGGATGGAATTTATCTTTCGGAAATCTTGAAAAGTATTCATCGACAAAATTGATATGACTGACCTAGATTAAAAGTGTGTTTGTTGCAAATCATCTAAGGAGTTGAAGAATTTCTGGCAGTGATAATTTATTAAAGTGTGAATAGTTTCAATTGTTAGTTCATTGTGTGTGTGTTAGGAATGTACTACCATGGAACATGAAGAATTTTACGGATGAATTTATTCTGGAGCATCTGAATTTTGTTAATGTGAGATTTGGCCGCTTTGGACCAGATGGGACAGGCATACATTAGCGTGGGACGAATGTTTGTAATCTATATTGTTATATATTATATGCATTTTGATCTTCAAAGGCAATGCGTTAGTACGCGATTACCGGTGTGTGATTACCCGCAAAAATCGGAGTTATCGTGGTTTTTCTTTCGTAATACTCCATATAAGAAAGTAATTGAGCATGACGATGTAAAATGAAGGAGAATAATAAAAACTTGCAGTATCAAGGAATTCGAGATACCGGGGAATTCCAATTAGCGAGTCTCGCCACATCCATCTTCGAATGCTTGTGTCGAAACCAAACTAGGACAGCGACAAGCGAGGGAATTGGAATATCCATAACCCCCTCCGGTTAGCACCCGCACTTTGCCATTGCCATTTTTGGCATTAATGCTTTTCTGTGATTGAAAATTTGTTTGTTTACAGAATTGTTCAGAAAATTACAAACTTTTTTTATTTGTGATTGAAGTTAGTAGTTAATTAGTTCAAAATTATGATGAAATTACATTGGAGCGTAATTTGCCAAAGCTAACGTTGGAAGTAGTGTCTGGTTATCATCCTAGACAACCTATCTATATTTTTTCAAAACACGTTTGAGAAGAAAAGTTTTACAACATTGAAATTTGTCTTTAATGTCTCTCTTGTGAGTTTGCGATACAAAATCTCAAATTTGAATGAGGTGGGAATGCTAAGTATTTATCCAAACCGATAGTGACGGAAACGGTAGCTCGAGTCTACCAATGTTTGGGAGGTCTTCAGTTCTATCACGGCACGATGTTAGGAGTTTATGGTGTGTGTTTTGAACATCGGTGAATTTGTGGTCCCACAGTAGTTTCCAAATCAGAAACAGGCGAGTGCTAGATACAGATCCACGGAGTGCGCACCATTCTGTTATTTCCCTTTCCACCGTCATTCTCTCGCGTCCCCCTACCCGCGTGGACCGCCGTGTTGGCGTGCGTCCCAACGTAACCCGTCTCGGCGTTTGCCGAGTGGGAGGCTGTACAGAGACTGCAACGTCGCAGGGCATGCTAGGACGTAGATAAAAGAACTTTACCCTCACGGCAATTTCCGAAACTTGTGCGGAGTTTAATGAGATTTCTCCGACCAATACCTGGCGAACACCAGAACATCGTCTTAATAGATGGGTTACGTTGGGATATGTTACGGGTTACGGGTATCTTACTTCCTTTATCCCGTCCCTTCCTTTCCCCTTACACACATACACCACAAAACTTACTTGCACTACTCTATCACACATTTCATTGGGCCTGTCGGAAGCTTAGAGCTTGTCCCGGCTTGAGCGGTTCCTCGTTAGTGAGAGACACTTAGTGGCGGGAAATCTCCGACAAAGTCGCGTGAAGGTCGGCGAAGGGGGGGGGACGCGAGTTTGGAGCGAATTTAAAACGCACTACGTAAGTCCGGGAGATGACGCGTTATAGACAGGGGTACAAAAGTTCGGCCGCCGTTCTGCGACCTTCCTCAGGGCGGAATGCTGGGAAGGTCGAAGAGTGGCGGCCGAAACGCCACCTGCGCCAAGGAGGCGGAGTCTCCCGCCAGCCAATTGGTTCGTGACTCCGCCCGCGGAAGCCTATGCTCTGTCCCAGTGCCGGAACTAGGCAAGGGCAGACCGGGCGATCGCCCCGGGCCCGATGATGGGACTGGTGGGAAAAATAGTAAAAGAAAAAGAAATTAGAACTCGAGGAAATCGTTATCGTAATTTATAAGTCGCGGTACACTAGTCTGATATTAATTTTTAATTAATTTTTTACATTAAAATATATTGAATTATTGTTACTACTGATAAGGAGGGACTCTACGAAATGAATCAAATGAAGCTAACATTAAAATAGGTCCCATTGGGACTCATATTGTTGTTTCATATGCTTAACAAATGATTTTGTTAAACACTAACTAAACACAATTTTCAGCGTTTTAAGATCACTGTGGGAATTGTATTATTTGATCATTAAATACTTGTACATAAAACTATTATTTAACCTATATTTTAAATAAAAAAATGAATACAATCTTTAAAAAAGTATTGTCTAGCTCCGGCACTGCTCTGGCAGAAATAGTGAGCGGAGCAGTTGAGGGTAGGGATATAATATCGATGTCGATGTTTCCAAAACATCGATGATTTTGTAGAAACATCGATTTATTGACGTCGATGTTTATGATTGATGTTTTTGTCGAAATAAATTGACATCGATATTTTTAGATCGATGTTTGCCAACATAGATGTTTTGTGATCGATTTTTGTCGAAATAAATGGACATTGATGTTTTGTGATCATGTTTGCCAACATCGATGTTTTGTGATCTCTGCTTTTTGTCAAAATAAATTGTTATCGATGTTTTGTGATATATTTTTTGTCGAAACAAATAGACATCGATGTTTTGCGATCTATGTTTTTGTCCAAATAAATTGACATGGATGTTTTGTGATCGAAGTTTGTCAACATCGATGTTTTGTGATTTATGTTTTTGTCGAAATAAATTGACATGGATGTTTTGTGATCGAAGTTTGTCAACATCGATGTTTTGTGATTTATGTTTTTGTCGAAATAAATTGACATGGATGTTTTGTGATCTATGTTTTTGTCCAAATAAAGTGACATGGACGTTTTGTGATGTAGGTGCTTTGTCCGAATGAATGTGCACCTGGAGCTTGTGGCAGCGGCCGGGGGGCGGCGCCTCGCACGCCACGCGCGCGTCCAGCGGCAGCAGGCCGTCGCCCTCCCACGCCACGTGGCGAGCCAGCTCCGCCGCGGCGCGCGCCACCGCGCCCTCCGCCGCCGCCGCCTCCTCCGCCGCCACGAAGCGCAGCAGCTGCTGCAGGAAGTCTGCGCGCGTCGCGTGCGCCGAGTAGTCCATGCCGCGCAGCGTCTTGTACAGCCGGTGGCAGCCGACGTACTCCTTTACGACCTGCGCAAGAAAGAGCATTCGCTAACGTTCAGACGTCGCTGGAGACAATGCTTTTATGGCGTTGCTTGTTTGTTTACAGCCTCCGTCCAATCGCATTTTCAACTCAATGATACGCCCTTTTTATACAAGATTATACGAGTTAGGTACGTGATTACCATTCATTGTATTGACATAAATATTTTATGCTACTGCTAATTGATACAAAAAATGAAAATTTCACGGTTGGTAATCTTTGAAGTTCGACTAAATCACTTTAGCGAGTTCATTTTATAAGTATTCGTTATTACAATACATCCAATATATTTTATTTTCTCTCTTTTTTAAATATAAACGAATTAAATATTATTTAAAGTTTTAAACAAATTGTTTGGAGATTAATAATTGAGTCAAATAATAAAAAGGCCCTGTTTCCATCAGTGAACAATACGTCTTTCAAAATCATGTGACTCTATTAAAAAAATATAAAAAAATAACAATTATAACAAAGAAATATATACTATTTCAACCCCTTGTATTCTTTACATTTTAGACAAAAATGTCTGAAATATGAAAAAACGAAACTCTAAACTCTGTTTGTCCCGTCAGAGGGCCCCTCGCCCCGCCTTGCATTTCATCCACTCCTTAGAATCATTCGCAACTAGGGTCTAGGAAAGGGGCGTCCCCCCTCCGTCCCCGCAACTCCCCCTCACCAGTTCGCCGGGGCCTACCTATGAGGTAGCCTTCTGAGCTAGTTCCTGGATTATCGCCTAGACACCGCTGTGATCCTTGGACCCGTAGCTGAATGATGGTTAATGCTAGCTCAGGAAATAATTGAATCGGTTATTTCTAAAACCCCGTAAGACACTCTCTTTAGCATTTTTTTCCGTGAGGAAATAGAATTTGCAGTGTCGATGATTCCATGTCTAAATCCCGTAAATCAGATGAATAGAATGGCCGTGAAGACACTGAAAAGTTTTGGTTTGTTTTTGAAACTGCAAGTCATTGACATGGGAGTACGTATGACTGTACGTGTATGTACGCATGAATGTATACATGTGTATGATTGGGATATCACTGACAGATTGGTTAAAAGGTATGTTCAATACGGAAACATTCCTATGTACAATCATACAAACATATTTGAAGCCACTTTTTCTGTCATATGAATCATGTTTGATGTAGATGCACATTGTCATTTACCATAATATTATAATAAATGTGTCAAATTACAGACTGTAGTTGCAATGTGTATTTATTTACATGTTGTGGTAAAAAAATCTAATTAGTTCTTGAAGTTCCGTAAGTTATAAACTTTTAAATAAGTCCAGCGACTATCGCACTATTAACACAGGTAAATTATTAAAAATATGTTTCCATGGCATTATCAATCAAGATTTATGCACCAGAAATAAAAACAGAAAAAAGTTCTTAATTGTTCAGTTTTCCTTGTTTTCCCACAACTTTACAATTTCTGATCTGCAGGGTTTTAATAATAACCGATTCAATTGATGGTTCGTAATACTCGACATAAGAAAGTAATTTGGCATGGTAATGTAAAAGGAAGGATAATAATAAAAGTTTGAAGTATAAAGGAATTCGAGGTATCGCGAAAATCCAATACGCGGGTCTCGACACACTGAAGTTCGAATGCTTGTATCGAAACTAAACAACGGAAGCGACAAGCGAGGGAAGTGGGAACTCCATGACCCCTGCGGGTTTGCCTAATGGCAGGGGAAACGGGAGGACCCCGACAAAACCCTCAAACCTGCTTGTCCATCTCGAATTTCACTTGAAACACTCTGGGATCGAGCTTGGCCACCAGCGGTAGAAGGCCTGTAGTCTGACCACTACGTCATGAGGTATCCCATGTCTGAAATAGGTAAACATTAAACATTATTTTGTAAATTGAGGTAGAACCTCCCAGTTTCATTCAAGCGTGAGTAGTTGGATCCGAAATTAACTGATGACCTATTGTGACCAATGGTTATCGTTCTGAAAACCGGAGAGAACATAAATTGCACGTAGACTCAGGGGAAATTATTGACTCATTTAAGTCAAACGACTGCCGCAACCGCATGATTGATAGTCAAGAAAATTTATCGATCGTCTCATGCTTTAACGTTTATACTACAGATTTCGTAGTGAGCGTCAACCTTTACCTTCGTGAAGTACAGCTGAGGCAAGGTCACCCACAAACTTTCACGCACGCTCGTCAACCTTTGTCTCTCTCTCTCCCTCTCTCTCTCTCTCTCTCTCTCTCTCTCTCTCTCTCCTCTCTCTCACTATATATATATATATATATATATATATATATATATATATATATAATTAATAAGGGTCTGTTGATTTACATTATGATTGAAACAAGTTATACATATACAACTTGTTCCGGAAATATGTAAAAATAATTACATATTCCCGGATTAACTGAAAGTAATTGGAAAACCTTGTCGATTGTCGTCTTTTATTTATGTTGCAGTATATGAATTGCGTACTAATGGATTAGAAATTGATTCTTTTGAAAAAAAATGAATACTACACATGAAAGCACGAACAGGTGAAATTTGCTATGAAATGTTTGAAATGTAACTTTCTTTAAAACCGTATTTGCGGAGTATTGCATCATTAGCGTTATTGAGCTGTAATTAATTACCTTTGAAAATAATATACAATAAATATTTGAAAATATTGAAATAAATTTGTGGATTCCAGATTCTTGAAGCTATTAAACTCATCAGTTAATTAAATATTAATGTTATAAAAATTAATGTTAAAAAATGTTTTTCGTACATTCCGCGACATGAAGGAAGTAATAATTCTAATGAACATTGTTTAGCCATTGCGAAGTAGTAATAGTAGTAGTAGTAGTGGTAGTGGTAGACGTAGTGGTATTAGTAGTGGTTGTGGTAGTAGTGGTAGTAATGGTAGTAGTAGTAGTAGTAGTAGTAGTAGTAGTAGTAGTAGTAGTAGTAGTAGTAGTAGTAGTGGTTGTGGTAGTGGTAGTAGTCGTAGTTGTAGTAGTAGTGGTAGTGGTGGTAGTAGTAGTAATAGCGGCGATAGTAGTAGTAGTAGCAGCAGCGGTGAAAGTAGTAGTAACAGCAACGATTTAGGACTAGTGGCGATAGTAGTAGTGGCGGTAGCAGCAGTAGTAGCGGTGGTAGTAGCGGCGATAGAGGTTGCGAAGTGTAAGCAGTAGTGGTAGTTGCGGCAGCTGTATTGGTAACGGTACCGGTAGTGGTAGCGGGGGTGATAATGGTAGTAATAGTAGTAGTGTGGTAGTAGTAGTAGTAGTAGTAGTAGTAGTAGTAGTAGTAGTGTGGTGGTAGCAGAAGTAGTAGTAGTAGTAGTAGTAGTTGTTGTAGTAGTAGGAATAGTAGTAGTAGTGTGGTAGTAGTAGTAGTAGGAGGAGTAGAAGTAGTAGTAGTAGTAGTAGTAGTAGTTGTTGTTGTAGTAATAGTAGTAGTAGTAGTAGTAGTAGGAATAGTAGTAGGAGGAATAGTAGTAGTAGGAATAGTAGTTGTAGTAGTAGTATAGGTAGTAGTAATAGTGGTAGTAGTAATAGTGGTAGTAGTAGTAGGACTAGTACTAGTAGTAGTAGTAGTAGTAGTAGTAGGAGTAAAAGTAGTAGTAGTAGTAGTAGGACTAGTAGGAGTAGGAGTAGTAGGACTAGTAGTAGTAGTATTGGTAGTAGTAATAGTGGTAGTAGTAGTAGTAGGATTAGTAGTAGTAGTAGTAGTAGTAGTAGTAGTAGTAGTAGTAGTAGTAGTAGTAGTAGTAGTAGTAGAAGTAGTAGTAGTAGTAGTAGTAGTAGTAGTAGTAGTTGTAGTAATAGTAGTAGTAGTAGTAGGATTAGTAGGAGTAGTAGTAGGAATAGTAGTAGTAGTAGTATTGGTAGTAGTAATAGTGGTAGTAGTAGTAGGACTAGTAGGGGTAGTAGTAGTAGTAGTAGGAGTAGGAGTAGGACTAGTAATAGTAGTAGTAGTAGTAGTAGTAGTAGTAGTAGTAGTAGTAGTAGTAGTAGTAGTAGTAGTAGTAGTATTGGTAGTAGTAATAGTGGTAGTAGTAGTATTAGTAGTTGTAGGAGTAGTAGAATTGGTAGTAGTAAAAGTGTTAGTAGTTTATAATTTGAACCGAGAACAAAATGTACGTCATCACCCTCCTATGCTTATCTTCCGATAACCATTCCTTTCGTATGGTTTTAATTTGTTTCACTCTAACTTTCATATCTCTGAAATTTTTTTCTCTTCACTCGATGGACCAGGTTATCAAATTGACAAGCGGAGTACGTACATTTAACTCGTATATGACATTATTATTTTTGTAAATTTCAATTATTTAACATTCGTAAGTAGTGAGCCCAATAGAAATAACACTTTTTTTGTAAATCATTTAAAGAAGTAACTGGTAAGAATAAAAAATTAGCAGAAGGTAAAGTCAGTTTTCTTTCTGTAATTTGCCGTTATCATGCTGTTTTATAATTTGCCGTTATCATCTATGCAATTACGTTCAATACTATCCGTGGAAATTTTCCGAAGTTCATAAATATATGAAGCAAGTAGCATCCGATTGTTGAAGAAATTGAAAGCCAAGTGTTTTTCTGAAACTTCTCACATAGATACCTAGTCCCTCCACAAACATACCAACCGTTTGACTCTCACCATTAATAATGCGAAAGACAACACTTTAAGACACATAAAGGAAGTACTGAAGATTCATAATCATTCTGGATTTGAACTTGGACCAAAGGATATAGCCAAATAAGAGGGTGAAAAGTGCCCCCAAAACAAACCGTTTATTGCGATTCTCATAAGAAAGAGAACACAAAATGACGAAGATTCACACCGGCAGCGGTAGCTCAGTGCATCAACTGATGTCACTGCAGCGCCTCTAACCGGGAGGTGCTAGGTTCGAGTCCTGACGGTGGCAGGATTTTCGACACTAGCTTTTCAGCTAGGTCGAATTCAGCTGCTGTCTGGAGGAGAATTCTAGCGGCCGGCTGCTCTGATCGGTAGTTTTCCGTGGTTTCTCCGATCAACACCAGGCGAATGCCGGAGCAGTACCCTACCAAACGGGCCACGGACCGCGCGCGATCTGTCCTTCCTTATCCTTGTCCTATCCTCTCCCGTTACACACACACTTACACTAACATGCACTATACTACCACATATTCCGGGAGACCGGTCGGGAGCTTAGAGCTTGTCCCGACTGGGGCGGTGCCCCGTTGGTGGGAGAGTCCTAGTTAGGGGGAAACCCCACAAGCCGACGGTAGGTTGGCGCCGGATCTCGCCATCCAGCGGGGGAAGATCACTGCCATCTCCCGAGAAAAATAACATGCACTACACAAATGGGACTAATGACCGAAGTAGTTGACGCGTCCGGAAACACGAATCAATCAATCAACGAAGATTCACAAAAAATTAGCCCTCTAGAGCAACCTGTTACAGATATACAACGAGAAACGTGTTTTGCATGTTTTATTTTTTTCTCGGCATCTATTGCGTATATTAGGCTGAAAAAATTGCAGAGACGGAGAAATATAGTTCAATTTGAACGTTTTTGTAAATGAATTTTGACGCCAAATTCATATAGAAAAAAAATTCGAAATTAATTTTCGACGTGAATACGTTGGAGTACTGTCTCAATTTTTCCCACTAAAATGGGTCTTATAGCATTCTATAACATATATTTTTCCAGATTTTTAAACAATGTGGATGGTGGTGAAAAAAAATTAAACCCAATTTATTCAGTTTAAAAATTTAAAGTTCGCGCGAAAATATGATTGGAAAAACTTGTTTCACTAATATTTAAACAGTTTATATTAAAATTATTGAAAGGTATTGCTTATCAGGATGATTTGGAACGTTTTGCTGACAAAAGTTTGTTGCATGTAGAAAGTATATTATCGATATAAAATTATCAAACCCCTTTTGTTTTTAGTTTTATCTATTGTTTCTAATATAAATCAAATTATTCGGATTTAGATATATTAATCATTTATGTTTATAATGTAGATCAAATTACTTAGTTGTAGATTTATTAATAATTGACAATAAGACAATCATAGACAATTAATTAACGTCACTTTCTTCAATAACTGGGATCACGCATTTGTTTACAAACAGTCTACTCAAAATATGTTTTTTCAACATTTCTTTTTAAAAATACCTGCTTAACAATTTTCACCAAGTAACTAGCCTATGCCAAATGTATGTTTAAATGATGGCAGCTATGTGGGAGTGGCATCCGAGGGTGACCCTTTCGTTTGGACGTTGACAATATCGTTTCCCTCCCGATATCCCCATGGTGGAAAGAGATGGGTGGGCTCCTCCGGTGCACCGATTTTTGCTCGTTCTGCACAGAACATTCTTGACCTTGTTATAAATTTTGAATGATTGAAAATGAATACAATTTTCGGAACTTCCCTTTCTGTTGCTCGGATATTCTGCGATCACTGCAATTCATGTTCAATGTTCCACACAAAACATAAAAGAATTCATCTTCTCGTCATTTAAAACATTTCAACATTTCGAATCATGAACACTTTGAGTCCTAAGCGACTCGACCACACGACGCATCTCGCAGAGCGTCTCGATCCCTTCGATTTTCAGACCGCGTGGTTTGAAGACAAAGACGACTTTCCACTATATTATTTCTTTATTTTCGCTTGCTTCTTACGTTAAATTCTTTTAATAGATCTTGTGGCACTGCCATAATTCCCAAACAATGTTCCGAAATATTTGCACTGTTCTTAATCCCCTTTTAAAAACTAGTTTTCTTTATTTCAATAAATATCAGCAGTTTTTGTTCGTCACTTTTCGAGAACATCTGACTGTCTTCTTTGAATATGGAAATGTTATTTTACCATTACGAACTTTATTTAATTTTGAACGGTACGATTTTACAACATGTTATGTTTATTAGAATATACCCTATTTTTATTTATTGATATTCCCATAGTCCATTTTGAGCCTCGCTCTTGAGAATGCAATTAAATTAACGAAAATAAAACTCCACTAATGCACTTTCAGTTGTTCGTCCATATTTACATAATAAAACCCAAGACGTCAATATATCGTCGGCATCGTCCGCGATTTATTTGAC